>JAAEAF010004781.1:0-27667 GCA_011037195.1 Triatoma infestans | reverse complement strand
CAATCTGGGTAGTACCAAAAAACCGGACGCTTCGGGGAAAAGAAAGGTGCGTATGGTAATAGATTACCGTAAATTAAATGAAAAAACAATTGAAGACAGATTTCCATTACCAAACATCGAGGACTTGTTCGGAAAAATTGGACGGGCAACATACTTCTCGATAATTGACCTCGCTTCGGGGTTCCATCAGATCGAAATGGACCCGGACTCCATACCCAAGACGGCCTTTTCAACTGAAGACGGGCACTATGAATTTACTCGCATGCCTTTCGGACTTAAGAACGCCCCACCGACATTTCAACGCGCAATGAATTTGATTTTCTCTAAAATACCTAACGTACTGATTTACATGGACGATATAATAATCTTTTCCGACAACCTAACTGAGCACTTAAAGCATTTAAGAACTGTATTTCACAAACTTAGAACTCACAACGTAAAAATCCAATTGGACAAGACCGAATTCTTCAGAAGAGAACTGTTATACCTAGGACATATAATATCAGACAAAGGGATACAACCCAACCCTACTAAATTAGAAGCCATAGCCAAATTTCCTATCCCGAAAACAAAAAAACAGATTAAACAGTTCCTCGGACTTACCGGATATTATAGGAAGATGATTAAGGATTACGCAAAAATAGCAAAACCGCTAACCTTAGCCTTACGAACTGACAAAGACATAATTATTACAGAAGATTACATACAATATTTTGAGACATTAAAATCACTATTACAAAACAGCCCAATATTGCAACTTCCCAACTTCGATAAACCTTTCATCCTTACGACAGACGCCTCTAATTACGCCCTAGGCGCTGTGCTCTCTCAAACCATAGACGGAAAAGACTTACCAATCTCATTCGCTTCACGAACTCTAAACCGACAGGAAGAAAATTACTCAACTATCGAAAAGGAACTTCTCGCAATCGTTTGGGCCTGCAAATATTTCAAACCTTACATATACGGACGAAAATTTACTATACAAACGGACCACTACAATGGCTACACAACTTGAAAGAACCCAACTCGAAACTAATACGTTGGAAATTGCAATTAGCAGACTTCGATTTTGAAATTAAATACGTACCCGGGAAAACTAACGTAGTAGCCGACACACTATCCAGACCTCCCCAAGAAATCAATGCCATAGACAATACCGACAATACTAGTGAAGTCGACCCACAGACAGTACTAGAGGAATTCATCAGAGAATATCCACAAGCACGAGAATATGACAGTGACGATTCTATTTCATTACTGGCAGAACCCGTTGCTGCCGGCACACCGGAAGACGAAAACAGTAGCATAGCGACACTACATTCTCAACACAGCTCCACAGATCAAATAACTTTAATGGATAAGAACAAAGTACTAAATGTAGAACAAAATCAGATAATTATAGAAAGAGGTAGTCCAGAAATCAAGCTACTTAAAGTATTTAATAAAAACCGCCTAAAACTCGTAATAAGCAACATTGATACCGGTGAACAAATAAAAACCTTTATATTAGAATATCTAAAACCCAATACAACTTACGGGGTTTACTGTCAGAACTCACAAACAATGCAAAACGAATATGACAAGATATTCCTGAGTTTCCAAAATATTATCACTACTAACTTTAGAACTATCAAAATCAGACGCTACTTCAAAATACTCTTAGATGTAGAGGACAACGCGGAACAGAAGGAGACTATTGCCAACTATCATTGCGGAAAAACCTATCACCGAGGTACTTCGGAGTCTTACGAACACATTCAGCGCAGGTATTACTGGCCGGTATGTTTAAAGATATATCCGATTTCATTAATCAATGCCCAACTTGTCTCAAAGTAAAATACGATCGGCAACCCATAAAATTAGTTTATAATAAAACTCCCACACCAGATAAACCATTCGAAAAACTAGCAATAGATGTCTTTAACTATAATGCACAAAAATTCTTAACCATGATTGACTGTTTTAGCAAAAAATTAACAGTATATCCAATCAGAACACACAATCAAATAGAAATACAGGAAAAATTACGAAATTACTTCACTCTATTCCCCATACCAAAACAGGTACAAATGGATAACGGTAAAGAATTTGATAACAACGGAGTAAAAAATCTATTAACACTCTATGATATAGAACCCCATTATGTAACACCTTCACACTCTCAATCTCAAGGAATTATTGAACGAGCACATTCAACTTTAATAGAATTATTAAATTCTATCCAATCGCAAAATAAAAAGAATAACCTGAATACAAACATGCAATTAGCAGTACTAGCATACAACAATAGCATAATAACCGGTTTGAAACTGGCCCCCATGGAAATTACGTACGGAACCAATAATATAAACCCAAACAATATACAAACCACACTAACGGAAGAAAGAACTAAGCAATACCACAATGACCTAGAACTAGTACAAAAATTAATAAAGGAAAAACTGAACAAGGAAAAAGAAAAAAGAACAGAAAAACTTAACACCACTCGGGAACAGGACATACAATTACCAAACACCATTTACATCAAATCCACTACACATAGGAAACACCATCACAAATACTTCCCAGTATCCTATGATCCCAAAACCCGACTGGCCACTACTTCTAAAATCAAAAAACCATTCAAAATCCACCCAAACAGAGCAAAAAGACCCAGAAAAGTAACTAAGAACAACTCTGTTTCAGGGCAGAATGAGCAAACTAATAATAGCAAACACACTGATCCTTCTGGCTCAACTATGTCCACCCTTAATCAAAGCACACAGAATATTTGACTTAACCAAATCCCCAGGAGTGATACCCATCCGAACACAAACGTCCTTAGTGATAAATCAAACTTACTCATACATACATAACATCGACCTAAATAAAATCAATAACGAAATAATAAAAATTGAACAAAACCTAAGAAACATCGACCCAAGAAGAAGAGATCCATTTTTCATCAAAACTATAGATTCCTATATAGAATACGCAAGAAACAAAATGGACCACATCTACTTAAACAAATTAGGAAGACAAAAACGAGGACTGATCAACGGATTAGGGACAGCCATATCATGGATTACAGGGAACATGGACGCAAACGACAAAGCTAAATACGATCAAATAATACAGCAACTACAAAAGAACGAATACACTCTAGAACATAATGTGGAAAACCAACTTTCGGTAAACACGGAACTCATTAGTAAATTTAACAAAGACATTGAAATAATTCAAAACAACAATAATAAATTAAAAAATTATCTGACCATAATCCCTAACGAATCAAAAGCACTAGAGTTATCGCAGCAATATAATTTCCTCCTCAGCGCGCTGAAGTTATTAACCAACAAAATCAGTGATATTGATGACAGCATAGAATTTTGTAAGCTAGGTATTATACACTCCAGTGTAATTACTAACCAAGAAATAGTAAAAATTATAAATCAAACAAAGGTTCAGTTTATTAGCAATGATCCCGAAATACTATGGCAATTAGGATCTGTGAAACGTGCACTACATGACAATTATGTTTCTTACATTTTAGAGATCCCTTTAAGATCACATCTTATGAAACCATATTTTTCCTACCTCATCCAGCAAATGTAAAAAATAATATTGTAACCATTTATGTATATCCGCAAATGGTGCTCAGACAGTACCACGAGTTGTATTCAAGTGATAATTGTACCGTCATTAAATCTAATCAATATTGTAGAAACGTTCAACCAATAAAAAATAATAGATGTGTTGAGAACTTAATAAAAAATGAAAGACATGAATGTGAAACAATAGCTCTAAATGAACCAGAACCCTTTGTGAAATATATACCGATTATTAATAAGTACATGTTATACAAGTATAAGGATCTGGTCATAAATATTAACAATATAACTAATATAACAGTATATTCCAAACCATGCTACTTGTTACAATTAGATCAAAATGAATTTATTTATAATGTGTCAAAACCCTATGTATATTGGGAGACAAATATTATTAATATAGAGAATACGCATGTAAATAATCCTTCTAATTTTAATGTATCATTTGAAAAACTTCACCATTTAAATGTTAAAATTAAGCCTTTAGAAATATTTAAGGATGTAACTAATCATAACATTCACATTATATCTTTGTATTCAATCATAGGAGTATTAGTAATAGTAATAATATTATTTTGTGTTATTAAATATAAACTTCACAAAAAACCAAAAGTACTAGAACCTGGAACTAACACACCAGCCACCGAGAGGCCATCATACCCCTCGCTCAAATCCTCGCCGAGGACGGCTCCAACTTAGGGAGGGAGGAGTTACAGGCCGCATTATCTAGGAATGCACACCTGCACTGATAAAGATTATCAGTTCTATAAATATGAGTATTAAAATCAATGCACAGAGAGAATTAGTACCAGTTGCATTTAAACAGTTGTTGCTTTATGTCTGTAGTTAATTAAGTTACTGTTTGTATTATTTTGAAAATAAAAGTTTTTTTTGGGAAGTTCGCGGTTTCTGTTTTATAACTATCGACCGGTTTCGGGCGTTCGCCCATCATCAGGATGTTTTTGTCAAAACAGTGTAATAACATAGACTTGCACATAGCAAATACAATTGACACACTATCTATTTGTAACTTGACACGCTGTTGAGTGTATCAACGTATTTGCACTGCGCAAGCCTATGTAATTACACTGTTTGACAAAAACTTCCTGTTAATGGGTGATGTGGTCGATGTGATCCACAAAAAGAAGCAGGCTATCACGGAAAATATCTCTGATGTTTTCCAGCTCTGCGGACCCAACCACAACAATTCAGATATTAACTTTTGGAATTTTACAATTAATACAAATTCAATAAAAGTCCTTCTTATTTTACCACTCGTCCGAGTTTTTTTCAAGTTTTGAGTATTTTCTAAAGTCACATTTTATGAGTTTTCTAAAGACGACTTTTAAGAGACTTTTCTAAAGACCTCTCACAAGACTACTTATTTCCAAAAAATGCTTCAATCAAACGTTATATTCTATTTATGTTTAGTTTGTATATCATCTTTAAATGAAACTCGTTGGTACCTTTAGTTTGAAAATCAAGAAAACTGACAAAATGTTGTAAATCTTTGAAAACTATTGCAATGCTTATTTCATGGTATTTGAAATTTACTTTTGCATGAATATTTAGAAAAATTGTGATTTTTTTATATAATAACCGAGTTATAATATAAAATGTATTTTATATAATACGTGTTATTATTAAAAAATGTTAGATTGTTTGAAAAAAATGTAAGAAATAATTTTTAACGAAGCTACCATATTGTTAATAGTAAATTGGGATGGGAATTTCGTAAAGTTTCATTTTAATTTATTCAACACCGTAACTTCACAATGTCAACCTAATCTAAGAAAGTTACAAACAATTACCTTTTAAAACTATACAGTATACAGGACAAATAATTGCTAGCGCTTTATGTATTATTTAATGAAATATCTTTCTGTAAATTGTAACAAAATTTATTAATGCATTTTTCTCTTCTACTTTTGTTTTTTCTTGAACTTTTTGTTTTTGTTGGAAGTTGAATGAATGTATTCTGGTGAAGTTTGTGTTTTAAGTTCTATAAGTTTGTTGAAAGTAATTTTACTGGATTAGAAAGCTAAAACTTTTTCTATGTTGTTCCTTCTTTTTTTTTCCAGTTTTTCAAAGCGTCAACTTGTGGGTAAAAGCAGCAACATGAGGGACATATTTTTCATCAGGTAGAAAGCAAATATAGACCCACCCAGCCGCCTGTTGCCGCCACCATAGATGACCACGCTCCACAAGTTCACTACAGTTCTGTAGTAAATAAAAAAATAAGCAAGCTTGCATTTTAATGTCTTACTAGGGTTCGAAAGAGTGACTGGACATAATTGATTAATATAAAATTAAAATTTTACTAACCGGAATTTTGTAAGGAAAACTTTTTAGTTTTTTTTCAATTAATTTCAGATAACTTTTAAATTTAATTTAATATATAAAATATACAGAAGAAAATTTAGAAATTCATTAATAATTACATCATTATTGGACCAACCCAACCTTTTAAAGCCACATCAAAGTTGATTTCAAACAAAGTGGAAGTCATGCAAGCAGTCATACATCAAATAGTGTTTGGAATTTTGCATTCTTCATTGAGCACTTATAATCCTTGATAAAAATCTCGATCATACTCTGTCCACTTTTAGCGCTTGCCATAGAGGATTTCCTAGAACACTGTCACAACTTTTATCCGTTATAATAAATACCATTTGTAAGATCTAATCCATATTTCTCGTACGTATTCTTGCTTATCCCTGCTGCTGCCAATATATATACTAACTTATATGTAATTCTGTTTCCACTCATTGAAATTATATTTAAAAAATGATGCTCCGTCATGCCTTTTCTATGTAAATACACATACACACACACACACAAAGAAACACAATGGCAATCATATATTATTATTTATTTATTTATTTAATTTTTATCAACAAATGGCGTAAGCCTTATGGTTGAAGTCATTACAAGTGATACATAAATTTAATAATAGTAAAATAATACATGAACATTTAACAGTAAAACTTCAAGTAATGAAAAAATATTTCTTGAAAAGTCCAGACGCCATTTGGAAATCCACATCACTAGGAATATACTCATTCCATCACCTGCAAATTCTACAAAAATGATGTCAGCGTTGAATAGCGCATCAGTCTTAACGGCAGGGACCACGAAATGCGAAGTACTGCGCCAGCAGCGAGGTGGTACATGAAAAGGAATGGCAGCAAGTAGCTCCATGCAATCAATTTCACCATTCAAGAGCTTCTTTAAGAATAGAAGACCAGCATTACGTCTTCTAGACTCTAGAGAGCAGAAATGAGTAGCACCACTGGATAACCTTTTGTTAAAAGTCCTTATAAAACGGTTTTGTATAGCTTCAAGTCTAGCTAAATCCTCCTTAGTGTAAGGACACCAAATCAACGACGCATACTCAAGAAGGCTTCTAACATATGCATTATACACAGTTAGCACCGCTTTGGGATCTCTAAGATCACGAGTGTGCCTTATTACAGAACCCAGTGCTTTCGATGCTTTCCTACATACATATTCAAACTGATTCGTGAAAGAGAGGTCATGACTCAGAGTAACTCCTAAATCCTTCACGTTACGAGTCCTCTCCAATGGTTTGCCATCAATAAGGTACTGATATGATATAAAACTCTTTTTACGATAAAAAGAAATGACTTGGCATTTTTTAACATTAAGCTCCATGCCTTTACTGCAGCACCAGTCAGAAACAATACGGAGGGTATCTTGAATTAGATCTATTAGGATATCTACATAATAGATCGTTCGCTAAAATCACTTTTTTTCGTACTCAGGGGACCTCAAAATATGTATTTCTGGTGAAAACTCAATTTCGAATCTTTGGCATGATCGCAATATACTTTCAACAAAAAAAAAAGAAGCTTGTTAAGTTTGCCTTAAAGTTAGCCTCAATAGTTAGCTAAAGATAAGTTTATTGAGTAAAAATAAATCAATTCAACAATATAAGATTATCTTAGATTTCAAATAGAGCCCTGTAACTGGCAGTAATAAGAATTTGAGCACTTAACATGCAAAAGTTTACAGATCAATTGAAAATAAATTGAATGAATATTACCTTATTAAAAGTGCATGCTCAACTAGAGAATATATTATTCTGCTCCGACGATCGAGCTACCCAGGCATGTAAAGTAGGTTCTTTAATTAAATATTTCTGAGCAATTAAATAATATTTCTTAATTTTATTTTAAAAATAAAAGTGAAAGAAAACTCTGGAAACTATAAAAGTGAGAAAATAATTATCTGGTCTCATAAAATAATTTACAGCAATTAGAAGAATGCAATAGGCAAAATCTTTTGGAATTATACTGGGGAGATAACGTTATGTAGGGATAGGTGAGTATATCTCTATTTTTCTGGGTTTAATCCTTTGACTGAGTAGCCCTATTGATATCGTTAATCGTAGCAGTAGAAAGTGAATTTCCGGTAGAAGTTTGACCACACAGACCGATTCACAATCATTGATTGCTAGAGAATAAATGTGTATTAAATATTTAATAGTGTAAAAACCTACAAAGTTGCCACTGGGGGAAAAAGTTTTGACCAGCAGAACAAAACAGAAGTCCACCATAAGAGAGAAGAAGAAACGGGCTAAGAAACAAAATGTTCTGAAAATATCATAACCAGAAAACAAGCCTCAGAATTGGCTAATAAGTAAGAATGGGTTCTTAAATTTGTGAAGCTTTTTGTTATAGTACTTAATCGATTTTCGATTAAAATCAATATTTGTTCATTACCTAAAATAGTAGACAATTTAAATACTTTGAGCAAAAAAGAGATGCAAATAAAATTATATAACTCATTCAAGTAATATATAGTAAAATAACAAAGTAACTTACTGAAGTGCCAGCTCAGTGTAGCGCACTAGTCCAGCATCGCGGAGGTCTCGGCTTCGAGTCCAGCTGTGCTGCCCTTATATTTTTTTCCTTCCTAAGAGCCTCTACCGTTCACTGGCAGGTGACGAAGAGTGTTGTCAGTAACGAGAGAACACTGTCTAGAGGCCGGCTGTCTGGCTGACTGAAGGAGTGACTGAAAAGTCTCCGAGCGTCAATGACCATAGATGTTGACACGCCTTAAATTAAAAAAATGAAACAAAACAGCTGGTCTGCAAAATAATAAGGTTGGGGGAGCTAAAAAACATACTAACCAAAAAATTGTAAACTAAGGCCATAAATACTTACAAAGTACTCAAAAATAATTCTTAATGGCTTGAACAAAAAAAAAAAATTAATAAAAAAAAGTATTTGTATATTGTATAAATAATATATATACAGCTTCCGCGGCAGAACAAATGTTAAGAAACCATAGGATAAAGATATAAGAAACAAGTACCTAAAATGAGAAAGCCCAAAATATGTAGCTGAGCTATTAAGGGAGTAACGAGTAACAAGAGAATATACATTCAAGAAACCTAGCCACCACTTGATTCTCCCTAGAGAGAACATGTTGAGACACAATTTAATGCTATATTAGACCATTTCCTTTCTACTTAATAAGTTACAATATAATTGGGTTACTTGGTTTAAACAATTTTCCATTAATTTGGGATTATATGACACTAGGCTTTTCCACAATACATTAATTTGGAGAAACCCTTTCTTATACGAAAGTTACAAATAACAAGCTTTGCCTTGGGATTGTGTCTACTCTCGCTAAAAAGGTATAAGGCAGGCAATCTCAAGAGTTTCTATCTGTTATCAAAAAGACTAAAAGCATGATTAATGAGTCTAAAATCTATCTAGATTAAAAATCTACTTCCCAGAAGTCTAAACCCTACAATCAATACTTAAAAAACGACATTCAAGAAGCACTTAAAACAGCGTCTAATCCTGGGAGAGGTCAATAAGAACTACTAGGAAGAGGTAGTTGTGGATCGCCTTACGAGTAGCCGTAGCCTCATACCACGGCTATCTGATGACTCTCCAACAAGCGCCTCTCTATGATACCACTAATGTCCTGCTCACTTTTTTTTTTCCCCCACTAGAAGACAAAACCGGAGCTCGCGCTCAGCCCTGCCCGTCCGCAGTACAATCAACATATAATATCTGCCAAATCCATAGACACATGGGCAAATAATTTATATCAGACAGAAATTCCTAGTGTATATACTACTGCGTAAAAGATCAAATGTACAGTATTTATAATACTTACATTTCCTAAACAATTTACAAAACCAACTTTTTAAGGGGGGCCTTAATAAAACTAAATCTAATATACTAATCCTGCTCATTTTTGAACATATTCTTATCACATTTCATCGAGAATTGTACAAAGTACCATTAACGATAATAGATGCAGTAACCGACCACCACTCAGCAACGATCAGTGTCCTAAGATGCGGCCTCTTTACTTAAAAGCATTTGATTTCTCGATTGAGTTTGAGTTATTCTTTGCTTGGTGTGTCATGTGGATGCCCTTGCTATTTTGTCTGTCTTGAGGTTTATTATCATGTATGTAGTTCTTGGTAGTTGTTTTTTTTTGTAGCTAACAGTCCCTTACTTAGTATGACCTGATCATATTGCTTTGTGCCATCTATATTGTTTTATTGTTTTGTGTAATGGTTTAGTGATGAAATAGCTGATAGTTAACCATACCGTTTAAGGCATAATTGCCGTAGTTGGGTACCTTGAAAAAAAAAGCAAAACAAAGCACCACTGAAGAACTCAGGGACAATCTATAAACGACATTCATATCTTACTTATCAAGGAGTCTAAAACATAAGTCTTAAAGAGATAGTCAAGCAACAGATTCCTTAAATAAGTAATCGTCTTCACTAGCTCTCTACCAAAGCATCTTTTATAAGAAAGAGAGAACTCATCAAGCTAGTCAAGCTAGCTAGCTGGGTCAACAATTAGAACAAGCAAGAGTTTTCTAACTATCGCTTATAAAGTTACTCTACCTAACATGCCAACGCTACAAATTCCTCACTCTTTGCTCGGTCACTCTTCTCTATACAATATCTCTCTCTTTACAAGTAATGCAAAATACAAACTGTTTATAAAAGTGCAAGGAGTGAATTTGGGTCTTAATTTTAAGAGGGATCTTCTTTCATTTTTAGTGGAATCGTTTATTGCGATTCCTATGGTATGTAGTAGATGTCTTGAAGAGGGCGGAAGTTAGTTTAGAGATTTTTGGAAGTTAGAACTCGATTTACTAACACTGAATTTATAAAAATAGACTATACTTTTACAATAATTTAAATGTGAGAAATGGTAACTATTAACAAGAAATACTTAGATAATTTAAAGTTAAAATAACAATTAATTTAAGATGATTAAAATAAATAAACTAAGATGCACAATTATGAAAATAAGTATAAGTAAAACCTGTATAGGGACGCGGAACTGCTGCTCGTATAACGATGTACTCGTATATAATAATCTACTGACGTGCTCGTATATAATTATCCCCTCTTCCAGTGGGGCGAAGCTTTTATTAGTGTCACTCACACACTGTCAGATGTGTAAGCAACACTCACACCAAGACTTCTCTTCTAGTGAGCGACCTTGTGCGACCTTGGTTAGGTCGGTGACCAGTGATTTAGGTCAGTGGCCAGCTTTGTCGGTGCTTGCTTTGATGTATGTAAAGTATTGACCCTTGTATTGAAAAGGGTTTCGTTTGTTTGGCCGCGGCCTTGTCTTGAAGACAGCGGCCGGCTAGGCCACTAGTTATAAATTATCTTTTATTCCTGCCATCCTTTGTGAAGATAGCAGCTGGCTGGAACCACTTTGACATTGCTATGACTTTGAATGTCATTACACATTTCACATCACCACTTATCATTTCCTGCCACTATTATATTGTTCCTTTTACCCCACGTTTTTAATACAATTTGCCCAAATTTATGCCACTGTTTTTAAAATTGTTAAATTTTAAACTTTCTCTAAGTGCCAGATTTAGTCATCCTTCAGTTTATACTTATCTTTTTATTGGATTTTAATGAGTTTCAGCAATAAAAGTTCTGGAAATGTTTTACAGATTTGATATGTTTACGTATCGTATACAACTGTTCATTTTCAAGGCTTACAACAATTTTATATATATATATATAAAAGAAGTAGGGAAACGCTTTATGCACAAAGTGTGGGTCTCCCAAGTGGCTAACCACTAAGGGAACTTCCTCTATCTGCGGAAAGCTGTCCTGGAACTGTTCAGCGCACTACTTCAGCGCCCAAGGGCTCTCTCCTTTCTCTTCCTACTCTTCTTGCTTTTTTCCTCAGAGCACCGGGTGTACAAACCCAGACACACAGTTCCAGGTCTCCTCCTTAAAAATAATAGTACAGATAATAATTCACACTCAGTAAAAAAACAGTACAGATAATAATTCAAATATACAAACAATATAAAATAAATTTTATCGAACAGCTAAATCAAGACAATACATGAACTTATAATATTCGTGTGTTTTATAATGTAGCAATATAAAACCTCCCAGAAGTTATTTGGTGAAAAATATGTTCGTTTTCTCTGTTTTCTTCAATGATTAAATTTATTGTGGTTAAAATTTTAATAACTGGAGAAAATATAATAAAATTCAACTTACTTGAGATTTCATATACATAAAAAAAAACATTATAATAGTTTGTTTAAAGGCACGAATAATTACCGAATAATTAGCTGTAGAGGCTTTTTAAGTGAAAAATTCTTCAGCACTGTTGGATTTAAAACCTGGACCTCTGGCTGAGTATCCAACGTGCTGCCACTGAATCCTTCCTTAAATCATACCAATAAACTTTCCAGCATCATAACAATTTAATTGCTTACAGAAAACAGAATATTACCATTTAATCCAATAGTTTGGATTTGCCAACACAACCCATCATTTGTCTATAAGTCACAAACTCTCGCTACCCCAGCAAAGTACAGATATACCAATCAGTACATCCCCAGATAACCAACAACCTCATATACACTTTTTAACAAATAACCAAATCTTACAAAAAAAAAAACAATATACAATATACAAACAAATAAATATATTATCAAAGAATATTTTCCACTTCTTTTTTTCTTATTATTTACTCTTAATTTCCGTTAGGTTTCCCTAAATTTTTGGAAGATTATAACTACTTACTCCTCCAGCATGAATAATTGATAATTATTTCCTTACAACTTAATAATACCTAATATACCTAGTTGTACAAGAGAGAGGCTATGTTTGTATTAGGCTTAATGTAGGTATAAGGAAAGGGAACGGTCAAACCGAAGGACGTGTTAAATCTTCAGGTTATGTGGAAGTCATTTTCCCCTGGTCGGTAAATCTACTTTCCTTGTTTTACCACTCCATTTTCCTCTCTTCCATGATCTCGTTACTTTATTTTATTCATTTATTTATTTATTTTTTTTTTACTATTTTCCGTTCGACAAAAAACAATTCTTTTCTGAATTTTATTTATTTGCTTAGTTTATTTTTTCCACTGTTATGCAAGGAGCTCATTATTCAGTTTTTCCTTTGAGTGAATTATATTTGAATGAACTCATAGTTAATCACTTAAGTAATTAGCTAGTTAATTTACAATATACATATTATTATTAAAACCAACACAGCGTTCTGTAAGAATACATAAAAAGCAATAAGTAAAAAAATATATTTTATTCGATATTTTGGTATTGAGTTGAAAATCGTTCTTTACAGACAGCTCTATTTCTTCTTAAGACTTTCCAGATAATGCCCAAGACCTTCTTGGACTTTTGGTTGAAATATGAAATCTATAAATATCTTTGTACCTACTTCGCCACCATTTAAAAGCCGAGATAGAGTATCTTTACGAAAGCCTACTTTTACTGATGTGCGAGCCAATGCAGGAATTCTGGAATGAACTTTAAGAAATTTTTCGGCAGCTGCAATTCCAGCATCTTTATCACTAACTATTTCATCAACAAGTCCTGCACTTAAGGCTTCGTCCGATGTGAACATATGACCAGAAGTCAGTGCTATTTCAGCCTTTCTCTCACCAATTACATTTCTCAAACAATCCTGAAACCACTGAGGAGCCACAATACCTAGCTGCGTTTCATTTAATCCTATTGTAACTTTAGGTACAATGACTCTATATTCGCAACTTAAAGCTAAAAGACAAGCACCTGCTGGACTATGACCATTAATAACAGCAACAGTGGGGTAGGGAGAGGAGTATAGTTTAATCCATATATCTTGCAGCATCCTCCAAAACTGTCTGGCTTTATCTAATGTTGGCTGATACATTTCTAGGATATCAAGTCCTGCTGAGAATACTGTTGGAGAAGAAGAAATAAGGATCATCCCCCGACACTTATCTCTTTCAAGAGTAACAAATGTACGATGGAGCGCTTCCAAAAGATGAAAATTTAATGAATTTACTGGAGGCCGATTCATGGTCATGGTTGCTATTCCTTTATTATCAATTTTAACATCTACTAAAGCATCATTTCCAGAAGAAAAACTCCTTATCGAAGATCTTAATCCTATCCTACTGCAATGTTTTAAGAAACTGATAATGCCAGACCAACAGAGAGTAAAATACCAGCACTTGACAAAACCCCAACTACGTTGTCAATTATTCTTATCTGCTCTACAATTGTTAAATTGGAATTAATTCTGGCACAATATACATATAAAAGGAAGGATTGAAATCTTGCAATTTGAACGTTATCTCAGAATTTTGGTGGAGTTACTTTGCATTTCCGCACTTGTTGATTAATTAAACGCTTCTTGTTCGGCCTCTCTGTTACATTCATTATATTCATAATCTCAGAAACCATGAACCTATTTAAATGCTCTTTAAAATTATTCATGGACACTCATTTAGATGAGTGATCTGAATATATCTGCTTTAATATGCTAGTAATGTTACTATGTTTAACCAAATAAAAATAGGGTGCAGGAAAACCTTTTTTAAAACTACCCCAAAAAAAACCCTGAAATTTTTGCTGAAAAAAAAAGTTTTGTTAAAATTAAATGATTTTTAAATGTGACTAAATAACTGAATGTAGGAATTATTGTCTGATTTCGGAATCTGATTCCAGTTTAATAATGTTGATCAAAAACTGTGCGGCGAATTACTTTGTGATACCCACATGATGATCAAGATTCTCATTGGTTTCTATGTTCAGCCACCTGTAGCAGTGATCATCCACCCAGGACACATCGCTATGTGACTGAACGTGACGGAATATTGAGCTTTTAAAAATAAAATAAATGTGAGAGACATTTTCCGTGGTAGCCTGCCTCATTTTTTGGTCATCGATCGGTTTCGGGCGTTCGCCCATCTTCAGGATGCGTTTTTCAGACAGTGTGACAACACAGACTTGCACAGAGCAAATTCAGTTTTACACACTGACTGTTTTTTTTTTTTTACTGTATTTAAAACTAAACTCTTAAACTAGGTCAAGGGGTATGGTCAGCTGGGTGGGAAAACACGTGTTTGGGTTGTTAAAGGGCACATTTTTCTTACAATGCAAACAACACGTGGGGGTCTAATTTTTTTAAACTCTGTTGTTGGAGGGAGATTTACTTTACAATAAATTAACTAATCAAAATAAAATATAAACTATATAGAATAAATTAAAAATTAAATTAAATAACGATTTAAACTAACATAATTTAAAATTAGGCGATTTTTGTAATTAAATGTTTTATTATGCATTCCACTCAACATATCATCTTTTTACACAACATTCACATACATCATACATCATCCAAATACGCACGCAACCTTTTATTTTTTTTTTATATATATATAAAACTAGCAGATTTAAAACTAACCTAATACTAAAATCTGTTTAGGAACTATTTGGTGCATGTATAATGTTTGCACTTGTAATTGCGTTTCTATTGCTATTGTGGGAAGAGTGTGTTTTGAATAATGGTTCACTGGCAAATTTTGTCTGTTCGTTTATTAAGTTTTGTGTCCTGTTTATATATTTCGAGTTGTTCTATTATGTCAAATCCTTTTTACATCAAGTGCTTTTTGGCCAGAATGTATTACCTTCATCGTGGTCGTGATGCCATCTGGTTTGTGTTGGTTAGTGTTTAGGTGATTGGCATAATTCGAGTCAACTTTGTTGTACTTGTGTGATCTAATATGTTCGATAAATCGTTCCCTGATTTTTCTGCCTGTCTGCCCCACGTAAATGTTGTCACAGTCCGGGCATTTCAACTCGTAAACCCCACTACTGTCATACACGTCAGTAAACTCGGTACGAGTGCGGATTTCGTTGCCTAATTTGTTGTTTGTTCTGAAGGATGTCTTAATGCCCAGTTTTTTGAAAAATTTCGTAAGTTTGTACGTGTGGCTTCCAATATATGTGAATGTGGCGAATTTGTCTACAGTTTCTTTGTCAGTTCTATTTCGGTGGTGTGGTTCAATTTTGAGTTTATTAACGATGTTCGCATTGTACCCATTGTTCTCAGCTGTGTTGTAGATTGTTGTGGTGGAGTTAGTGTGAAACTAAGTTGCTCTGTGCAAGTCTGTGTTGTCACACTGTCTGAAAAACGCATCTAGTTTATGTTGGTAGGGTGGTGGAATTGTGACGGTACGTATATCATCAGATGCTATCAACTTCTTAGACATAAAATTCATAAGAACAGACTATAACTGGAATACGGAATACACAGAAAAGCAACTACACCGAGACGGTACTCCTCCCACTTCGACAATTTACTTGTCATTTCAAGAGTTTTATTCATTACTATATATTATTATACATTTATATTTTATTTAGGATATTATATTGTGTATTATACATATATATAAAATTTATTTATGGTGGATGCAGAAATTTTTCAAAAAAATATTTGTTAAAGTTCCGAAATCATTATTTCATAAATTCTTTAAAATGTATTAAGATTGCCATATTTTTTATAATGTTTTTTTTTTTCCTCTCCTTTTTTATTTATTTAAAAAAAAAAAAATTCATTTTGAAACATCTGTGGTTTGTAGAGCATTTTATATTTTTTATTATCTTCTGATAAACTCTGTTCTGCTTCGTTTGGAAATTTTTGTATAGAATCATTGTAATTTGTTTATATACATATTTGCGTTTAAGGCCAGAAATGTTGGCATCATGATTAGTGGTTTATATTACTAGTTGAACTAGCAAGTTGAACTGGCAACATGCTGGTGTTTCCGCTCGCTCCACGGCCACGTAAATTCGAGTTAGCATTTTTCGACAGCTAATAAAATGTAATAAATACGGAGTACCTCCGACAAGTTTGTCACGTCCTTTAGATGTCTTATCTTATCATTTTCACTTGTTATACTATCTATGTAGTTGTGAATTCTTAAACAAAATAAATAAAAAAACAGCAATAAACAAAAACGAAAAAATATGTTCCTGCGAAAGCAAAAAGACATTTTAACAAAATAGGAAAATGGCATAAAATACATGTACTTTTCACCCCAAAAGCCTCAAAAAGGGCCTGGCTAGGAAAAGCTTCATTTAACATTAAGCGAATATAAAAATTTATTTTATAGGAATATTAGAAAGTAAGTCTTCACGCTTTGGTTTAGTGGCTAGCCCACTCGTCTTTGGAGCGAGAATTCAGTGTTCCATTTCCGTGAGGGCAAAGTCGGTGTTGATCCAGCGTTGTGAGAAAAAGTGGGGTGGTATAGTTGGTAGCGCAACTATAAGGTAGCAAAGGCTAAAACTAAAACAGCGAGGGGAATTTTATTTAGGGGAACAGTTCAAGCGACATGCTTGCCACATGTCCCCCCCAAAAGAAATCACGTCTGGTAAACCTTGGCCCTTACGAGCTGTTGCGTTATAGAACTTTTATTATTATTAGAAAGTTAACATTATTACCCTGTAAAGAATAAACATTAGTTGGATGTCATGGTTGAATTTAATTAACATCACAAACATAAAGCTAAAAAAAAAATAAATAGAAAATAAATATCTATGAACTAGCAGATAATTGGCAGTTGTAGCTAATAAGCTGATTAAAAAAAAAAAAAAAATGAGCGTATGATGAACGTTGTCAAATAAAAATCGACAGTCACTTATATAACTAACAGAAATTTAAGTAAAAATAAAAATTGATTTTAAAGTCAAGAGTTCTATAGAATGAGACAATTCACAAATTTAATGTAGTACAAATTACCTTCAACCAAAATGGCTCTTAGATAGGCCTGAATAAAAAGCAAGAATCTCCTGGCAAATGCTCAACATAATAAATCAGTTCAACTGCTCCCAGTGCCGATACATAATAGAATAGCCACAGAGAGCTGTCAAAAAAGCTTTCATGGCACTGAAACTTTCTGCCAGATGCTTAAAACTCAACTTAAATGAAGGAAAAACTAGTTATGTGTTTATTAAAGTAAAGGAAGAACCAGGAGGAGAGCAGCTTTTCAAGGGCTTATATATCTTTGTCGAAGTAGGGAGCTTATCTACTTGGACTTTCCTACATATACAAAAATGACATTTCAACTGAGATTAAAAGACAAATTCTGGCAGTAAATACATGTTTGAATGAAATACAGCGAATATGTGGAGACGCTTACTTGACAGATAAAAGTAATCCTATTATTATTATCCTATTAAACTTGGTAGATTGTAGATATCAAAGTAGCATAAGCAGGTGATAGCCATTTTTGGAAGAAAAATATTACGCTTTCCTATACGAGTTGGATAGTATTGGCATCTAATATAATTCTAAATAATCTTTTCCTAATCTTATCTAATTCTATGTGTGCTCATTTTTCTTGATAGTGGTTCTAGTGGAATTACGAAACGAAACATCTATGTTTTTACGTACTCTATAGATCATATGGTGACGGTGAAAGCGATGGAAAGAAACTTTTCAGACTAGAAATGGATTTAAGAAACTTCAGGGATACGTATGGATTTGATACCGTAGATATGTTTTGGTATTAGTAAAACTAGTTGGCAAAGAGAAAAGTTGATGGGCTTGCACCAATTACTTCCAATTTTATATTAAACTGTCAGAAGAACTACACACATCAGTGTAGATTTTGACATTCAATGAAAGTTGGTTTTAAGTGAACTGCTTTTAAAAACTCACTTGCTAGTATGGTAAAAACTCGTCAATAATTTAAAAGTTTCAAATATCCCTCCTTAAAATTCTACTCTATTATAATTTATTCTATTTGAATTTTTTATTTTTTTACCTTTATTAAATCTGACAAATTTATCTTCCATTATTATTTGTAGTTGTTATTATTACCAACATTTATACGTAAATACAATGCTAGCATGGTAAACGCCACAATTTTTTTTGGGGGGGCGCATCGTCTACGGTAGTTTTTAGCGCCCTTATTATGGCCTCATTCTCATTTATTCTTCCTCATTCTATTGCCACTCAAGCGTGGATGGCACTTGCTAACCTGTCCTTACAAACACCTTAATATGGCTAGGTGGAGCACAAGTATTTTGTTGTTCTATGCTTTACTCATTATCTTGATAGATGCCCAATATTCTCCTGCATAGACAGAAACTTGAATAATTAAATCTTGTTAGATAAAATAAAAAAATCGGAGTCTATTGCATCTTCCCAGACTGGCTATAGGTTATATTTAGTCTTTTATTTTTCTGAGTATTTTACGTTTGTTTAGCCTTTTCACGGCGCAATTATCAATGAGTATCTTTTGAATTTTTTTGTGAAATGATTTTACTGGAATCATTCTTGTCAATAATCTGTAAGTAATTTAATCAACGCATGCACTGAGTTATCTCGGGTATAAAAAACACTTATAGTTACGCGCACCCTAGTTAATCTAAATTCTATTCAAGCAGGCTTCAACTTCAGTTTCACATATTATGAATACAACCGAATATATCCGCTGGACAGTTTTGCACCTATTTCTTTTTAGCTGAGAAAAGTTGCCAATGGCCTCTTAGTCAAGAGTTGTATTATGTTTGTTTTCATATAGGAGGCGCCAGTTTGTAGTTTGCAGCAAAGTCGTGTCATCACCTTTGAATATTAGCTCTTTTATTTCGCAATAATTCTGTATTCGTTCAGTAGAATTCCATTTATGTAACATTTTGTTCATTTATTTTTACGTTAAATTTATTTCCCTATATAATTATTCAGACTGTGGCGTTCATTTTTGCGTCATCTCGTGCTTTAGTATTGACTAAAAAGTTAATGATGACTAAAAAAATTGTTATTACCAAGATTTTTTGTTTAGTCAACTTTTTTTTTTTTTGCAAAAGAGACATTTTTTGTGTATCTTTGTTTGCAAGATTTGTTATTGTTCCTTTATATAATGAATATTAATTATTTATAAATAAAAAAATTAAAATAAAAAAAATTGGCTTTCTGTTTTTTATTGGTGCATCAAGCGGTTGAACTAGCTACTTTATCTATCACCGCACAAAATTGAGCCAGCAATATTTACAACAATGTTAACTTCCTAGCGTGAGGTTATTCCATGCCACCATAGACAATTCGCAGAATGAACTAGTGACAAGATGTTTGCTACAGTCTATCAAAATATAATACATTATTTTGACACTTAAATTGTAGACAATCTATTTTTAGCCCTGTAACAACACAGTGGTCGTGAACCTGGTCCATATCGCCTGGTTCAGTGGACGATTCTAGTTTTCATGTTTGCAGGAGTGATTTTATGTTCTTTCTACATATATTGAATATAATGCTACCAACATTCGTCCAGATGATTTTTTAAAATTACTCGTAATTATTCCAATTTATTTCTGAAGTTTATGTTAAACTTTCAATAAATATAATCATTCATACGACACTTCTGGAAGTATACTTGTGGTCGAGGGAACGACTAATGAGTTCCTTCGACGAGTGTGTATTTATGAGGCCGGGTGCCCATTCAGATGAGGACTATCAACGAACATCACTCAGTCTTTTGAACAGTATCTATTGTGAAGTTAGATTTGTTAGTAAGCCTTCGTCCACGACTTGGAACGAATTGATAAATAGTGCACAAATTTGAAACCATCTCTCAAAAAAAGAAATACAAGCTTGGCTATTTAAAATAAACAACTCTATAGTTAGTGAGCTCTTGGAAGCTGTTTCCAGAGTTTTTAATTTCACGTTCCTTATTTTAGAATCTTCAGTAGGTGGTTTTATACCGCTTCACGGTATGAAAATACCTGTCATAAAGTGGGAAATGAGTGTAAATGCATAAATGACTTTTCACTTTGAGTCACACATTTACATTAACGCAATCACACCGTACACCGTACACAACATACACAAAGAGTGACAGATCATTTTTTTTTTTTTAACCGGTCATTTTCTCATTCCGAAAAAGATTGACTCAAAATTTCTATTTCCGGTAGAAATTCAATTTAAAAAATTTGGCATAAATTGAAACTTTCCTTTTATAGCAATAAAGAAAATAGAAATACAATAAAATAAAGTTATATTAATTTGTAACATTTAAAATGAAATAAGACCAAAACATTGACAATGAAAGTGTATGAGCTATGTGATAGGCACAAAAATAAATAAATAAATAAATAAATAAATTTAATTAATTTGTGGAATTGATAAAAAAAAGAAAAAAAAAAGAACATTTCATTAAAAACAGGATGGCAAATTGTTTAACTACTAAATTGGTTTTTGTCTAAAATGCATTATTTTGTTATATACAATTAATTAATAAATAAACTGTATCCACATAATATATTGAATTATTCCCAGTTTTGTTGAAATTATTTCTATGAAAGTAATTAATTTATTTATAAATCAAAATGTTATAATCATCATTTGCAATTCATAGATCAAATATAAATCTTAATTAAGATTTTACGTATTATATTATTCAATTAAATAAATTTATAATAAATAACTATATATAATATATTGTTTTTAGTAAATATTAAAAGACTTTGTATATCATGACAAATATGTATTTTATACAATTATTAAATGTAGCTTTGTTGACTGAAAACTGTTGGAAAGCTTAACCTATGAAACGTTTGTAAAAATATTTGCTAGAACCCACCCACCCACTACCTGATGGTACATTTACTATTACGCTCGGTGTTGTTTACTAACTGGCTAGCCAGAGTCACATTGAAATTTATCATCTCCAAATGTTTCCACATGAAACATGTGGAATATTTTTTCCATCAAATTAGTAAATATTTCCATTGAATTTTTAACATTATCAATTATATTGTTTAATAATTATTTATAATAAAGAAGCAATAAAATACTATAGAGTTATAGAAAATAAAATAAATTACTAATAGCCGTCTGTCTTCAACAGTTGCATTCATCATACAAATAATACGTGGAAAAGAGAATAATAGTTATAATAATCATGGTAACATTAATATACAAGAAATTCGAAACAGTAAACTGTGAAAAGTTATAAAAAAAACTGTTCTAAAACAGTTGTGTATACATTGCAAAATAATAATACCCAAGAGCAAAACAAATTCTTATTATTATTATATTATGAGACTTTCATTACAATGATGGCAATGTAAAACAAAGATAACTAGCTTAAATAAAACGCATCCTGTTAAAATAATTGTATTAATTTACTGGCTAGAAATGGAAGGATTATTTACACTGAAAATTAGAAACCTGAATCTCCATGTCTTTTTTTTAGTAAAATTTACAAGATTAGATTAGATTAGATTAGATTGAACATGGCAATCCCAGACATTGCAGCCAGTAGAGGCTTATTATGCCTACCCGTAGCGTGAGAAATCTCTCCTCTTCATGAGGTTCGGGGCTTTTCCAACCAGCTCGTTTTGCGCTCTTATCTCCTCTTATCTCAGTGTGCCAAAAAATTTATAGCGCAATTGTCAAATTAAATCCACAATCGAACAACAGCTGCGAGGCTGTTTCATCCTCCTCCTACTGACAGTGTCTATACAAAGATTCCGAATCAAATCCCAACATTGTTTCTTGGCGTTTCTTGATCCTGCCGTACTTGGATATAATCAACTTTCTGCGTTTTGCTTCCTGGATTTAGTTTCCAGATTTCGGTCGGCTATTTCATTACCACTAATCCCTCACGTACCGGCAGCCATACCGAAAGTTGTAAAAATCTCTGCACTCCCTGACTAGGGATGTGGTGGTTCTGAAAGGCGGCAATGGCCTTCAATGCAGCTAGGCTATCCAAAGTTGTGAATCTCCCTATTTCCAGGGGCCATTCTCAGATTTTTCTCAGCACAGACGTTGATTGCCAAAATTTCGTCCTGGAACTTATACCAGAGTTACTCGAAGGACCGGATGCGCTGATCAGAAAAAGTGATAAGGCTGTGCTCGGCCTACCGGCAAACACTGCTTCGGCGATGTTGTATGCTATCGTGGCTTAGGCTTGCTTAGATGCGAGTGGGAGGCTCCTCTGCAGCACTGTCATTTGCCCAGAAGCTCGCAAAAATTCGGGATGCTAAATTTAAGCAAATATTTGATTATGAGGTTGAAGCAAAGATATGTGCATCCAGGTTACCCATACGTTCCGACTCTGGAAAAGATTTTCCTAACATCAGAAAGTATAGAGAGCAATTGAGAGAAAAATCTTTTGAAGAAGGGACAACCGTAAATGGCAAGGGATAGGGGTATGTCACTTTAAGGTCAGTCCGAAATTAAACCAGTTTGTATATGACACAAAAATCTTATCATTTTCAGAATGGAGTAATGCTGTTATGGTGAACATAAACTATGCCCCAATTCGTGCGATCCTGAGGTTGGTGGACAGTCGGCAGGAGCTGTTAGACTCCTCTGAGGCAAATGCGGCAGAGAGCTTGAAACACCAGCGCATTTGGTTGGTAAATGTCCTGAAAACATGCTTCCTATAACTAGACGCCACTAGAGGGCAAAACACTCCATGATGGAACTTATGGAAAAAAAAGTTCAGCGATTCTCGAAGAGGTATACGCTGTAGATATAGATGGATCTACAAGGTAAGCAGATATTTTAGCGTTTGACAATGCCAGCAATGAAGCGTATGTTTGGAACCGACCATCTGTTTTGAAAGCAAAGATCGAATTAAGGCGAAAAAATAGATGCAGGTCATTTACAAAAAATGTACCCCATTCTATAAGGAGAAATTCAAGGATCAGTTCGGGACCAGGGAATACAAGGTGCATGGCTTATAGTTTGGTGCCAGATGTGTGGTGTCTAAGACTGACGGTGGTGCGAACTTTTTTGACAATATTAATATTATCAGCCTAAATGACATAGCTCCTTAGTGGAGAATATTTTATATGACTTCCTAGGCATTATTTCCCAGCATATTTATAGATAAACTTTATATTTATATTCATACTTAGATGCACTTTATGTCATCCATAGACATTAGTTTATTTATTTAGATACAGAATTTTATTAGGATATTATGATATTTTTTTAACTATTTAATGGTATTTTCCCTTTATTTCTTTATTGTTATGTCTACGGATTGACAAGTTTGCTGTATGTTGGAGCACCTCAATTTAACTAAGCACCCCCATTTGATTTTGATTGAATGTTCTCTCTTAGGCACTATTTAATATTATATTGCACTATCAAGAATTTAACTCTTCTGTGAAAAGATATAACTTATGAAACAAAAATTTTCAATGTTATTTTAATCATAGACGTTTAATGGCAGAATTAGCCATTGACCATGTCTTTACCGTGTAAGACACGGGGTCTTACAGTTTACATAATTAAATTGACATGAATAGATAAAAAAACGAATTGATAGCTATGATAAAAAAATGATAAATGGCTAGTGGTTATTATTCATTACGATGTTAGAATGAAGATTAATTACTCATTACTTCGTTAATAAGGTTAATGACTTAAAACCATTTTTTTTGCGCATTGACCTCGTTAGCCATTAGCATTCCTTATTCATTATTTTCTCTCACGATCCGTGGCCAAGCGATCTAGGATGGCACATGTTTATGCTATTTGGCATCCACAGATAAGTCCCTTGCCCAGTAAGGTGAGGTGAAGCCCTAGGTTATGGTGATTGTCACCACACATCCGCTCTTATCATGAAGCCAGTCGGCGAGGAGGAGCGTGGAATATTGTTTTTGCCATCCCTTATTCTACTACAGTAAGGTCATTATTATTAAATATTTGCATTTCTTTTGAATGAGATTAATTTTCAATCTATACTAAATCTAAATTTCAATTTATAGTAGAAATCGTCATTATTAAATTTAATTATGTGCTAGTTATAATTACATTTTCCTATTTTCCAATTGTCCTCAAGCGTTGGTCTAGTGGCTAGCGCACTTGCCTGATATCATGCGAGAGTTCAGGTTTGATTCCCGTGAGGGCAAATTCGGTGTTAACCCAGCATCGTGATAAAAAGTGGGAAGCTGCAGTAGTAGCGCCCTAGGAAGCGAAGGCCAGAACTAAACGGCGTGGGAACTGCGGCGTGCTTACCACACGCCCCCCTATTCAAATCGCCGTCTGGCAAGCCTTGGCCCTTCATGGGCTGTTGCGCCATAGGTTTTTTTTATTTTTTATTTTACAGTTAACATTTATTATTCATCATTTTCTATTGCATTAATCTCATTAAAATCGAATGGCTAAGACTTTAGACAGTTTTCTGAGCGCTAACAGATTTAACAGTCTATGGAAGCTTCAATAACTTGAATTATATTTTGACAGCATTGAGATTAAGTTTTGATAGGTAAAATTCGTATATCCGACCCGGAGACGAAACATGGAAGGAAAATAGCGATGGAATCATGCTAAATATAAACAGATTCGTCAAATAGTTCAGTTTTTGTTTATAAAAAGAAATTGAGTGATACGGCAATGATTAATGGAATTAACAGATGAAGAAATGGTCCATTAGAGCATATCAACGATTCGTGAGGAGGTGTTCTTTTAATTTTCTTTATTATGAAATTTTAAAATTAATTAAGAATATTTAGTTTTTCTACAACTATTGAATTATGCAAGAATTATTTCTACAAAAAAATCAGTGGATTAAAGGTTAAAGGTGATGTATTTTTATACCTTGCCTCATTTTTTATTTAATTAGGTTTAACTGTTGTAGAAAAAATATCATATTTAACGAAAATGTTTTTAGAATTCTATTCAGTGGCCGCACTCGCTTGCGCACGAGTTGGGAAACCGAATTCTAGTGTATATAAAAGTGACACTTTTATTACAGTAAACTATAACTACTTAGTTTGTTTTTTTGGTTTTTTAATAAATTTAGAACAGTTTCAGATGTAACTACTTTAAAGCGTTTATTTGTGCCGGTTCTGATTGTAAATCATAGAAATAATTTGTGGTATTCATATGATAGAGATAGTCCAAAGGAAAATCTGTAGGGAATCAAAAAGAAAAAACTCTAGCCCAGGCAAGGGGAATCAATCAACATTATTTAATGTAGTATTAAAAGAAATACTATGTCGAGTTGCGCTTTTGTTACAGAAAAGAGAGCTGCCTTGGGGGACAAATCGGAATGGAAAAGAAAAGGTACAGGGTATATGGAATACCGGCATGGTTAACGGAATAAAAATATAGGAAATTATAGTGTAGCTGTGACAATTAAAGTGATGTGACGCGAATAAATGAAATAAAAACATTGACGTTAGATATGAAAATAAGATTTGTGTAAATTTCTGGTTTTTACTTATCACTTTAAATAATAATTAACTACATAAAACTTTCGGCAGCAATAAATAATTCTATCTTTATTAGAAAAAAGTGACAAAGAGTGCAGAGCGTTTAAATTCTTATTATTACTTGTAACTTCAATCACCGATAAGGTGATCACATCAGCTTCGCCTGATTTGAGTGTTGTTTGTGCATAATTATATGTGTATATCATGTTTAATAAATGTGTAATGTGTTGGTGTGATGATGATGTGTATTTGTAGTAGCACGAGCGGTGTTGTAGAAAAAGGGCTTGTAAGTATGCAAGTTTAAAAGAGAATGAATTATTAGTAACAATATTAAGAGATCACCACTGTTAACAATAAATATATTCTGTTAAAATAATAACTACAACTTATTTGATATTATAAACTTATTTAATTTATTGTGAAACTGGCACCGATTCCTGAAGTGTTCTGGCTTTCTGAAGTGTTCTGGCTTTGGAAGCAGAATACAGACTTCGTTGTTTGAAAGCACAAGTGAGACCATTCGAAGGAATGCTCTCTAACAAAGCAGTTGGCCAAGTCGCATTATATTAAATATTGTGCCTTTGTTTCTCTACTAGCAATGACCCCAATTTACAGTACCTGACTCTAAAATACACTCTTTTTGAAGGTAAATTTACTATTATTTACTTAATATATTTTACAAAACTATTTATTTTCATTGCTTTCTTCCACTACATTATCCTCCCACTTAGAAATATATTAATTCATAAATAAATCAAAAATATCTAGATATGTGACATTCCCTTGCAAAAGGACAAGCCAGGTATATGGAAACAGTTACTGGAAAAATTTATTAACCTTGATGACTTTGTACTACCCCCTTCTCCCCACAGGGGAGGCACTAAACGGACAAAAGAGAAGATTTTTTCAGACAGACTTGTTCTAGAAATCAAGGTGGAATCATCAGAGCTATACCAGTATCAAGTTATAAGAATTTATTATAAGCTTTTATTATGATATTCAAAATACTTAATTTCTCTTAAAGAATAATATATATTTATTTATAAAACAGTGGTGATTTCTTTATTATTGCTAATACTTCATTCTCTTTAAAACTTGCATACTTACAAGCCCTTTTTCTACAACACCGCTCGTGCTACTACAAATACACATCATCACACCATTACATTACAATGGCATTCTATTCTATTCTATTAGAAGCGGTTAATTAAGGTATTGGCGTGATTGGGATTGGGGATTCGATTAATTTTAATGGCAATCTGTGGTAAATGAGAGTTACGCCGATGAGGTGTACTGGTACGTTCTCGGAGAGAGGCAAAGTAATATTTCCAGAGCTGGACGAGGCTTATAAGAAATCTAAATTAGAGGTATACTGCGAAAAAAAAACAAACAAATATATGGTTAATTTAAGAAAGCGAAAAGTATTTATTTTATTTTATTTTTAAGTCTTTCTATTCAACAAGAAAAAATAAACTACAATATCAATTATTCAAGACAATTCCATGGTAATTACCGTCGGCGGAGCCATTAAAAATAATAAAAAGCGA
>JAAEAF010004780.1:0-25636 GCA_011037195.1 Triatoma infestans | reverse complement strand
AAGAAGATGTGTGATTGGTGGAAAGGAGGGTGGGTAGAATGGTTTTATGAAAAGGAGAGGACCCCTCTCTTCTACTCCCTCTCGCTCAAACGCTCTCTCTCTCTCTCAGTCGTTTTTCTGGTTCTCTTCTCTAGCTGTCTGGAGGAAGAAGAGGCGTGATGGGCGGGGGGGAGGTTAGAATAATTGTATGAAAAGGAGAGGACCCCTCTCTTCTACTCCCTCTCGCTCAAACGCTCTCTCTCTCTCTCTGCAAAAAGTCGTTTTTCTGGTTCTCTTTACATTATTTCTCTAGCTATCTGCACATCATGTCTATTTATTAAAATAAATAAATAACAGTTGACTTGCATATTTAAAATAAACATTTTATATCTGTACATCAACCTTTATGCACTAAAATGCTGATAGTCTTTTACTACTATATTACAAACCAAAATTGTTTTTTTATTTCATTTAATGCTCACAGTGTGACGGAGAACAACAATGGCAGATCGTTGGATGGATATTGTAAATAGTGAAAATTATCAAAAGTTTATATCGAAATTATCTACTATTAATCTTCACAACATTGAATTAGCTCAAAGATTTATTGACTTAAATAGAAAATTATTGAAAATGGAAAAATATGCTGCTGAATTCATTGAAAGAGCACCTAACAAACATTTTAAACAATGTATTTGGTCAAATCCTGACCAACAGACGGGGCCAGATACATGTCATTGTGTACTCATATCATTCTTGTCCAAGGATATTGATAATAGTTTAAATGGTTTGGTGATAAGTGGGGATCTTTAAACTTCAAGTGATGTGAACTTTTTTTTGAATCAGTTGCACACAAACATGGCTAGATGTGAAATGGGTCTACAACTGACTACAAGTTTTCCACTCAACAAAAACCACTCTAAGGTATTAATAACTGGTATCTCCCAAGATTATGTGCCTCTGGTAGCGGTGAGGTCGAGAAAAGATGTTATTTATCTACATGTTGAAGACTGGCTGACTCTGGAGTCAAACATGCAGACTTTCAATGACTTCTTCAACGGAAAACAAGCAATTCCTCCAAATGAAATTAACCTTAAGAATGCAACAATATATTTTCTTAAGTTTACATACAAAGTGATTTCCATCCAGGTAAAAGCAACTTGGTTGGAGGATCTTCTAAGTTTTCAACCTACCAAGATCAACCTGCTTAGAAATGAATACTTAAAACTTCAAAGCCTGTTTGAAGATGTAACTTTTCAGTTAAATTATCTGTCAAAACTTTGTACTCCTAATACATTGTTTCCATATTATCAAAAAAATAAACAATTTTACTCACCAACGCAAGTTTTATATTTATTTAAACCTCTAGTTTAAAAAAATTGTTAATTGTTAGAATAGTTAAGAAGGAAATCATAAAAAAAATCACATACACAAAGAAATTATTAATTTATTAAGTTTTCTGTTCTTATCCAAGTAGGCTTTTTAAAGCCCAACCATCGTACATAAAGCTTATCATTTTTCCGTTTTAATATTTTTTCTACAAGATATACATCTTTATATTTAGTTTTCTGCAGTTCTTGGGTATAAAATGCTCCTTGAATAGACGTCCTGTCAAATCTTCCAACAAGTAAGTATATGGAATAGTCTCACGAACATTTTTAATTTTAAATATTTCAGTACTCCAATTGGGTGTATATCCTCTGCTAAATAGAGTTCTTCTTTTCGAAATTCGTACATAGTCACCTTTATTAAATCGCTGTTTATCTTTTCGTTTTACTTTGGAAGAGTAAACATTAGCTAGTAAGAATTCTTCGTTATCAGAATTTACTTCTGATGGTGTCATACCACCGTACGGTGTACTTTGTTGTTGTAGCTATTTATGAGATCTGATAAATGTTTTGTATAATTGTAGTTACCTTGAAGACTAAACAATCGATACATCATAGATTTAAAGGTTCTATTAAATCTTTCAACAATTGAACTTTTAATTTGGCTGTAAGTACTGTAATGATTTATGTTGTGCTTTTTCATGAGCTTCTTGTAGGAAACATTGTAGAATTCTTTTCCATTATCAGTCTGAATATTTTTTGGTACTCTTCCAGCTGAATTAAAAATACTTTCCATAGCTTGAGTGTTATCTTGAGCGCCTTTGGATTTAACAGGTTTCACCCAGGCGTATTTTGAAAAACAATCAATCACTGCTAATATGTATTTGTAACCATTATTTTGGTGAGCATATGGTATCATTTCCATTAAATCAGCCTGCCATAAGTCATCAACACCTTTGAGCAATGTACGTCTTCGAGGGTAGCGTGAACGTGCTGGCCTAAGTTCAGCAACTACAGCCTCCTTGAAGGACATAGTTTTTGGTACTTTATCCTTTACGGAATCTCTCACATCTGATCTTTATTTCTAAAGATTAAATCTTATATTTAACCACAACCCTTAAAAACTTAATCTAAAATTGTTTTAAGTTGATGGGCTGTTAAAGGAATATTCGGATTCAATGCACTCAGTCTGTTTTTTATTGTTTCAAATAAACGATTTACATAATTCTGAGTCACTAGTTTTCTAGCCTGATCATATGTTTGTAAAAGATAATTTTTTGTTATGAAATGTTCATCTAGATAGTTCTGAAGGTACAACTTGCTTACCAAATCTAACTGATCTATATAACTTTCCAATAGGTTTTAGTAATAAATTCATTTTTTGTAGTAACATACTTTTCCAGATATCTCTTATTTACAGCATCGGAACCACTTAAAGGATCACTCACTCCCACTAACCGTTTATTTTCAAAATCAATATAATCACCATCTTCATCATCACTTGCATGAAATACTTTCTTGATTTGGGGTAATGATCTACCAAACTTGTCAACAGGCATGTTATTCTGTGGTGGTTAAACTAGCAATGAACAATTCCCCATACCATACCAGTTTAATAAATAATATTAGCCTCTCTCAGCTCTTCATTACGGATTGAATTTCATTTTCATGTCCTGTATGACCTGCACTGGTTGAAGCATATAGTAGCCTAAGTCGATCTACCAGTTCGTTGGGATCATCCCAATATTCATAAATACTTTGACCTTCCCACATGCCTTTACCAATTGTTTCCCTCGATCTTAGCGGGTATTTACTAGGTCTTGTTGCAATGAAAGTCAGAGGTGTTTGTCTGTTTGAAGCAGTTGCTGGTGGAGTATATCTAGTTTGTATTGAAATTTGTTCCGGTGATTTGGAGGGGGGCTTGAAAAGAGGAGCGATGATATTTCTGTATTTCCATCCTCTGCTGGAACTCATTCCTTTTTCTTCACTAAACTGTCGCTTATGCGCATTACTTCTAATTAAAATGTCTTTATAACTGTCTAAATCATTTTCTGAATATTCTGTCGGTTGTTTTAAAAATAACAATGGTAACAAACCTGGTGTACCTTCATACCATTTTCCATTTACATTAATATCATCACCATCTATGGTTACCTGAGCATTTCCAATGGTCATCCCACCTTTTGGTAGGATTCTAATTCCATATCTATCATCAAAATCTCTAGGATCGGCACTAATTATTTTCAGTAAATATGGTTCTATTAAAGAGCCAATATCTTCTTCCCCCCTTAAAGTTTTCTCCAATTCCTGTTTATCATTTTTTCTTACGTACTCTAAAGGAGTGATCTCTTCTACATTTTCAAACGTTTCTTCTTGTTTTATTGGGGCAGTATACCTTTTCAGGTGCACAGGAGTAGAAGCTTTAATTGGTGAGTGTAAAGGTTCTTTAATTAGAGATTCTGTTTCTGTTGAAACATCTTTAGTAGAAGGTTTAACCAGTGATTCCATTGCAATTGAACCCTCCTTTTTCACTTTCAGAGGTAGATAATCTTGTTTCACCCGTTTTCCCTGTTGAATCAGCTCTTGTAGTGGTTCTGTTATAGGTTTCAAACTCTTTTCTAGTTCTTCCTGAGATGATTGAAGTCCACGCTTCATACTTTTGAATTTGTTGCGTAGAGATTGAGAAGCTTCAATAAGTTGTTTAGTAACCTTGGGATCCATAACGGAATGAGAAAACTATTCTACTACCAACTTATATATAGATAAATGTGTCCAACCCCTTCCGAAACCTACCATTGTTAGAATCTCTTGTTTTGTCCAGAGTTATAAATCCATGCGGTTCCTCCCAGCATATATAACACATTTGTTTAAATTTATCAAATGGTACGTTGGGAGAACTTATATGATCACTGTAAACATGTTTTAAATTTAAATCATCCTGTTTGAACAATAAGATAAAGTTGGCGTTGTCACGAATAAGATGTTTAGGGATCCTGGCGTAACTTTGGCAAAGATAGAAGCAGTCAATGTTCTTGTGACGGCCCATACTAAAATATTTCCTAATATTTTCTTGTTCATCCATTGAAATATCATCAAATACTATGACAGAGTTTGGTTCTGCGTTATCAGGAGTAATTATTTGTTGAGTGGTGTTTACTGTATGGAATCCTATTTCTGGAACTAGTTTAAAAATCTCTTCTAAATATAAATATTTCTCTTGTTGAAGCGACTGACTGCATATGTATATGTGTGTGAATTTTAGCCCATTTGGTTGTAAAAGCAAACAAGCCATAAGATTGGTTTTACCAGAGCCTGAACTTCCGCAAATAAGTGCTCGGATATTATCAGGCAGTAATGCTCCATGACGATTAATTTTCACATGGTCACCAATTGAATTATTCAGGAGATTGCAGATAGGTAAACTTTCGTTTTGCTTCTCTAAGTTTTCTAAACGCATATTGAACATGTTTGGTAAGGGGGTGTGATATATATATATATATATATATATAGTTTCAGATCCCACTAATGCCATCATTATGAGAAGAAAAACTGTTGGAAGAGGTCTTATAAATTCAGTGATTAACAAACTCCCTTTTGAAGTGCACATACCCGGTTATAGATTTTGCGGTCCAGGAACTAAATTACAAGAAAGATTAAAACGAGGTGATAGAGGCGTTAATCCTTTGGACGAAGCCTGTAGGGAACACGACATTGCATACTCTCAACACAGAGATCTAGATTCACGGCATAAGGCTGACCTTATACTCGCTGATAAAGCTTGGCAAAGAACAAAGGCTAGTGACGCATCTTTTGGTGAGAAGGCATTAGCCTGGGCAGTTACAAACGCAATGAAAGCTAAAGTGAAATTGGGTGGTGGGGGGAAAAAGGTAAAAAAAACTATTAAAGATGTTATAAAAGCAGCACGTGTGACTTCACCTTTATCGATTAGTGGTGCATCAAAGAAGGCTCTAAGAAAGGCAAAAATTTATTTAAAAATTCAAAACCATCGAAAATACCGAGAGTTTTACCAATACCAAGAACTGGTGGAATTCTTCCGTTTATAGTCCCATTATTTGCGGGATTATCTGCATTAGGAAGTTTAGCTGGTGGAGCATCAGCAATAGCAAAGGCACTAAAGGACACCCAAGTTGCAAGGATCAGTTAGAAGAAATGAGAAGACATAATAGAAAAATGGAAGAGCAGCAAATTGGTCAAGGATTTTATCTTAAACCATATAAAAAAGGATATGGCCTTTACATTAGAAAAAAACACTGACTACTTCCTAACAGAGCACCCACAAACATAGAATTAATGAAATATGCTAAAAATGTTCCACACTTTAGGGGTGTATATATGCGTGACACGCTACCAAAATTTCCTAAAGCTGAAGAATGTGCTGTTGTAAATCTAGATTCAGCGTACAATGTTGGAACTCACTGGGTAGCGTATATTAAAAAAGGTAATCAGGTTATGTATTTTGATACATTTGGGAATCTTAGACCACCATTAGAAATATTAAGTTATTTTAACTGTGAAATCATGTACAATCGTGAAAGATATCAAGACTGGAATACGCCTTACTGTGGACATTTATGTTTAGAATTTCTCTATAATAATGCATAACAAAGTTTGCGGACATTAGTCATGTCTTACACTTTTACCTTAACAGGTACATCCAGCATCCTTAGCGCTGATATATTTCCACCAATTAGTTTACTGGACGGAGCTGACTATAAGATTGGCTTACTTAGCTTCCAATCTTATAACTCAATTCCAAATATAATTGAAAATTTAAACAATAAATTTTATTATGGTGACAGAGTGATTAGTATTCCTACTGGGAACTATGAGGTTGAAGTTATAGCAGATTATCTAAAAAGAAACATGGAATCACCTGATTCAATTAAAATGAAAGGAAATGTTAATACTTTGAAAATTGAGTTCAAGTGTACACAACCTGTTGATTTCAACAAAGAGTATTCAATTGGTCCTTTACTAGGATTTACTCAACATAAAGTGTTGGAGGCAAACATTACTAATAAATCAGATGAGCTTGTAAAAATTCACGGTGTAAATACAATTGCTGTAAATTGCAATATAGCTGCAGGTTCATATAGAAATGGCAAACCTGGTCATACGGTATATGAGTTTTCTCCTACAGTCCCACCAGGTTATAAATTGGTACATGAACCTGCAACAGTCATTTATTTTCCAGTCATTGGTGAGAGAATTGATAATATTACGCTGTCTCTTACAGATCAAGATAATAATCTGGTGAACTTTTGTGAAGAAGTAATTACTATTCGATTACATTTGAAGAAAAATGGGTATTGATTTTAAAAGGTATAAAAGCAGTAACACTGGAGTTAAACCATCCAGTATTCAACGTCTCCCCCCCACAGAGTGTTAACACCTTCAAACGTTTACTTTCTACAACAAATAGGGCTTTTAGTTAAACCACAATGGAAGAAGTATTAAATGTAAGTGATGGGGTGATTTTCGAAGAGAGGATAACCAACTATGAATATCACACACACCAACCTTATACACAATCGCTGAACAATTCGGATGAGATAATTATTTCAGTACAACAACAAGACATTTTTACAGTTCCATCAAAGAGTTTTCTTTATATTCAAGGAAAAGTAAAAAAAGAAGAATCTTCAGCAAGTTTAGATGTGAGATTAGTGAGGAATGCTTTTAAGTTTCTCTTTGATGAAATCAAATATCACTTAAATGGAGTTTTAGTTGACCACGTCCGTAACCCAGGAATTGTCAGCACCCTTAAAGGTTACGTATCTTTCAACAGTGATAAAGTTAAAGCATTGGAAATTGCCGGTTGGATGTCTCCTAATACAGATGTCAAGCTTATTGATGATGATGGTAATTTTGATTGCTGCATTCCACTAGACACAGTTATGGGCTGCTTTGAAGATTACAATAGAATAATACTACAAGGGAAACATGAATTAATATTGCATAGAAGTAGAAGTGATAATGATTCTATTTTCACCGTTGGAGCAGCAGTTAACGCTTCTGTTAAACTTAAATCCGTGCAATGGAGAATCCCATATGTAAAAGTGTCTGATCAACAAAAACTGAAGTTCTTGAATGTTATCAATAAGCGGAAGACCATACACATGGCATTTCGATCATGGGACCTTATCGAATATCCAACCCTACCTGCTACAACTAAGTATACATGGACATTGAAAACTACAACAAATTTGAAAAAACCCCGTTATGTGATAATTGCATTTCAAACCAACAGAAAAGATAACAAACTAGCAGATCCATCAATTTTCGATCAAAACAACATTACTAATATTAAACTACACCTAAATTCAGAGATCTATCCTTATGACGACTTTAATGTAAATTTTTCCAAGAATTATTTCAGTTTTCTGTATTATATGTATCAAAATTTTCAACATAGTTACTATGGAAAAGCAAACCAACCTCTTATGTCTAAAAGTCATTTTAAAGATTATGCACCTATTATTGTAATAGACTGTTCTCGTCAATCGGAAGCCATAAGATCATCTTCTGTTGACATTAGGTTAGAGATAGAATGTACTGAAGCTTTCAAGGCTAATACCACAGCATATGCCTTAATTTTACATGACAGCCTCGTGGAATATAACCCTTTATCTGGCATCGTCAGAAGAATATAATTGGTGATGTGGTAGGGTGGAGTTGATATAAATTAAAGTATTGTAAAGGAGATATTTACAGTCCATCATGTGTGCTGTAGTGATAGATATACGAGGCTATCAAAGTGTTAATCACACATTTATCGTAAAGGAGCTGGCAATTGTTGACTTTAATGATATAGAGAAGCACTGGATATTCAAACCCCCATCTTATGGAAATCCAGACTCATCACCCAATAGATGGGTATACAGAAACCTTCATGGAATTGGATGGGGGGCTGGTGATATTGACTATTCTGAATTTGATGGTATTTTGAAGACTGCAACCGTCAATTATACTTACCTATTTGCAAAAGGAGATGAAAAATGTAAATTCTTGGGTAATATAATTGGAAAGACTGTGTTTAATCTTCAAGATTTTGGCTGCCCCAGTATAAAACATCTATCTCTATATCATCACTTCAACAAGTGTAACTATCACGCTGATTCTAAATACATTGTGCTCTACAGTTTGGTCGAATGTTAGCTAATTGGATACTTCAGAACTCTTCCACGGTAGATTTTACCAACGCTAGTGTTAGGGGGAATACTTTTAGAACCTCCTATAAACTACCACTGAGCCCGGAGTTGCTGGCTTTTAATGGGTTTATCCAAATAAGAAATAAATGTCTTCAGTGTGTGTACTGTGGAATGATACTTTTAGAAGAAGTAATAAAAGAATGTCCTTGTAAATTACATTATGATAACTGTACTTGGTGTAAAAAACATGGAATTAAATAAAACTCTTTTTTTTAAATTATTTCTTGTATTATTATTTCTCCTAAAACCAGATATATAGGTCAATAATTAAGGCACAATTATTATTTTTAAAGTTTTATTTTTTTTAAAATTACCCCCTCTACTTAATGAGTGGAGGTAAAATTTTTATACATATTAGTAAAGAACATAATTTTTATTTTTTGAATTATTACAATATAATAATATAAGGGTGAAATAATATTTTATTAATATGATAGCACTACATATAAAACAGAAAAGGGTATATAGAAATTATTTTCTATACATTATTAGCTCAAAACTAAAATACATGTCATCAATATCACACAAATAAATTATAACATAATCATAGATAGTTACATTAGCTGTTTCTATTCATTTAAAAAATGCCCCAGAGCCCGAGTATTAATTGAATCAATTATATACCTTTTCTTATCTAGAGGACATAAACTTACTTTATTCTGTTGTACAGTCATCATGACGTGCTGCTTACTTCTAAACATAACCATTGAATGCCTAATTGCTTCGTTTGTCAGTAAGCAAGCAACATAATCATCAAATGTTATGGAATGTTTTAGAACAGGTTTTTTTACCCCTTTTGCCTTTTTTATTATTTTGGAACCTCCCGTCGTAGCGAATACATTTTCGGGCGGAGTCCAATAAACTCTGTTATTATTCCCCCTGCGGCTTCATCCTTAAATTTACCTACAGCTGCTTTATTCTTTTGTAATTCAGTAATGATATCACATGATGCCGTATTGAATTCCTGACATAAGATTTGGATCAATGGGTGGCCTGATGAGGAGGGATAGTTGGACAAATCTAAATAATTTCGCATCTGCAGTAAATCATTAAATAAATTATCTGTTTTAATTAGATAAATGAATGAATCAGTGTCCATATAACACAACTGCAACCTATCAGCCCCAAAATATGGACGCATCACATTATAATGGTACCAGTATAAATGTAATTTTGATAATTCCAAAACGCAAAGACCTGAGTAAATAGGTTTATTAAACAGAATGCTATTCTTGGCTAAATGTATAGCTGCCAGAGATTTGTTATATATAACATAATCTAGACAGTCAGGTCGAGCTGTTAATTTTTCTAACTTCAATGGATTTGACACAAGTTTGATAGAAATTCTATTACGCACATTTTCCATAGTTTTACAAAAAACTGAATTATTAAACAATTTGTATAAGTCCTTTTCAAATTGATTTGTAGCTTTCTTACGTAGTTCGGTGTTATGCTGTATATACGGTGCTAACCATGCCGACTGTTTGAATTGCAAAACTTTATTGATTCGTATTAATTTTAAACCATGTGCTAAAGCCTGTTTTAATATCATGTAATGACATACATAGTTTTTGCGAGGTCTAAAGTGTGGTATTAATTTAGTTTTACCTTCTACTGAAATATTTTCAGCTAAGAATGGCAAATCATTATGACTATTATGGAGTTCAGGTGGATACTCGATATCAACGTCTAATATATATCCAGTTTCATCACATTCCCCTAAACAATCTAGATTTAAACTGCCCGGTTCAACCCATTTGAAATCACCATAAGGGAGGAAGTTATTCATTGCAAAACCGTATAGATTGTTGCAATCTTGGTATGCTATAAAAGTGGATGGTAACGAAGGATTATAATCATCCATGAAATGATTATTAGCCTCGGCAAATCTGCGTGATACCTGACAGATTCCACCCCTTACCCCTCTCTCTATCATCAAAATTTGATCATATTCAGTGAGGAGCTCTAATTTACACTGAGTTAGCCGCAACATTGCATCCCAAGACAAACCTGGTAAAGTGAAGTAATAAGCGGGGTCAAGTTTATGAGATCCAATAGTTACCGTTCTAAAATGTTCAAATATGTCGGAGAGAATTAATACATCAATTTTCAAATATAAATCACTATATTCTCCTAGAGTTTTGCATAAAAATGCATCCCAAACGTTGAGGGCGTGTTGATAATCGTCTTCACTTATATCCTCCCCCTTAACGCTACTATAAAACATTTCTTTGGAGGGTAATGAACTATCTCCTAGCCTGTCCCAACATGAAATATACTCGTAGGGAAATACACCTTTCCTAGTTACCAGATGCATCACATCCGGACTGAAGAATTTTGACGTTTCTGTTAAATTTGCAAGATTTTTCACTAAATTGTCCAAACTGGAGGCCATAAATCGAAATGTGTCTACAAACCTTAACTTCATGTTTTCACTAATACTTTTTGTAAAAGAGATATACCGCCCCCCTGAAGTGGGGATAACGAATATCTCTTTATCATTATACCCCAATTGGGTAATTAAGAAATGTGCGTCATAACCACTAAGATTGTGACAGAATACTGGTACAAAATTTAGTTTTTTACACAGCAAATTACATTTATTATGTGCTGGGCCTCTATAAGCGCCTGAAATGTGTGAATGATCTTTTACCTTTCCATTTTCATCAGTAAAAAATCTATCACACATGTAACAAGTATTGGCGCAGTTGAAATTTTCTTCTTCTTCAGGGGGTAGGGGTTTCATAGCTATGTTAATGTTGTACAGATCCTCCACAGCTTCTGCAATGCTCTTTAAGTATGGAATGCATTTTTTAACTGCATCAGGCCCTCTGTATATAAATGGTTCTTTAGGAAGACCGTGGTCAATTATATCTAATTCATCACTTATTTTTATGTACAAGCCGAAACTCATTGGAGTGTGTAGGTGAGTATTTATAGTGAATGAATCATCGGGGTTTGGGTTACAAGTGCTCACTGGTTCCAATATACTTTCAAAATCTAAGTAAATTACGACGGGGACCCTCTGTATGTACCCGCCATGTTCAAATTCAATAAATGGTTTTTTTGTTGGTAACTCAACTCTCGTAGGTTTGTGTGCGCAACAGAATAATTTATGGTTTTGGTACCGAGATTCTCCATTATAACGTTCATCAAAATGGGTGAAACATCTTTTACATACATATTTTGATGATTTACGTTTGGATATTTGCATACTGACAAGTCTATTAAAATTTTTTATATAAACATAGTGGTAATTGTTATTTGAATATAGTAGTAACAGATCGCGATGGTCATCTAATTCTCTATAAACCACTTTTGGAGGATACACGTCATTGTTATCATCCAGTCCAAATATATTGATGGAAATATTATTAACAGATTCAAATTTGTCAACATCTTTAAGAGAGGTCGGGAAATTTACACACGAAAAATCATATTTATTTTCCAATGATTTGTATTTATTTGGTCGTTCTGAATTTTTTCCATCAATAAATTTGGCGGGTATGGCATACACAAAACATTTATTATCAAAATTTTTTATATTTATACATGCCTTTTTGCTTTCAATACACCTAGGCAAAGGTAAATATGTTGAAGCTTTTAAAGGGTTGTGTTTGCTTACCCTCACTCTTAGCCCATCCACTGAAACCAGTGACCAGCCACTCTTGGTCATAGCCGCTTCTTCTAGTTCTTTCTTTAATTTGGCAAAGGCTGCATCTAGAAAGCTGTTGACATCATCAGCTAGGTAGACTGCTTTGTTAGTTGTTTTCAAGGCCTTTTCCATTTTTTCTCTATGTACATTTTCAAAAGTGCAGTCCACCCACAGATTAAATTTTATGGATGAGTGTGTCACCACACTTTGATGAATGATGTCTAGAATTTTGGAACGTACACTTTCTAGAAATATTGGAAGATCCATACAACTTGGTGAGCGTACAAAATATGATGCAAGTCGTCCCTGAAAAGCTGTCTCATACGGCGTTATATTATTCAACCCTGTGGATAATGCCAAGAGCTCCTTCCTGGAAGGTTCCCCTAATCTTACTCTTTTACTTCCACAGACAGCTTCATGTAAACGGCCATTGTGTATATCGGGTTGTATACATTGACATTGCCTACACCTAAGAAGAAAACAAATTAATAATACTTAAATAATTACAACTTCATAAATATATATATGTATTTACTTACAGGTAGCGTCCTCGATCTGTACACTTCTTCTTATGAATTTGAAGATCTTTTTTATAAAAATATGTTTTTCCACAAGTGCACCCATATTTTGTACGCTCACCATGGTTTAAGGCTCTATGTATTTTGAATTGATGTGCCTTTTCAAAATTAATGTTACATTCTTTGCACTGAAAAAATATAAAAGAAGCTTTGTTTTATTTTATTTTTTTTTAGTTTACTTTGATACAGTAATGTAGGTAATAATAATGGTAAAACTTACATGAACCATGATGATAAGAGCTGTGATGTCAGCAGTGGTGGAAAAAGGAGCTTTATTTATTTTACTTTTTAGTGATTGCTTAAATTATTCTTATATGAACTTGTGAAACATTAGATAAATGCGCAAGGGGTAGATTATTGCCAAGCCTTCTTTATCACGCGATCTACAATTTTTTTATGCAATTGAATGAAGGCTTTAGGTTAATAAAAAATTAAATATTAGAAAAATAAAGCAACTAAATACAGCAAAAGTTTTGTTTTTTGCACCAGTAACGTAGGAGTTCACTCGATTTTAAAAGGAACTAAATTTGTTGCAACAAATTTAAACGTATTATAGTAATTTTAGCTTACAAAATTATCATAGAGACATATATGTTCTTTAGAAAAAACTATTGTTTCACTACGATGGAGTAGCCCTCTTGAAATGCTCTATGTGTTATCATAGAATACAATTCCTCTGAACACCAATCGCAATTGTTTGCGTTATTAACTCGTGTGAGGTTCTCATTACATTCAGAGCCATGTATATTTTTAATTATATTACTAATATAAATCATGTTATGTGTACTTCTCACGTTAATAATGTCGTCTAAATGTACATTCTGACTGCAATCTTAGCACAAAACTTCATTTTCAGTCATACACATTCTTACTTTAACGCATAAATAATTTTCCAAATGTAGTTCTTGATCCATTATATGAAAAAACTTTAATTAATTTTATTTCATTAATCTACTGAAACCTATATATAAGATTTACCAAAATTTAGTTTCAAAAAAATTAATTTTTTCAAAGGGGTACTTTTTTAATTTTAATTTTATTTCATTAATCTACTGAAGCCAATATATAAGATTTACCAAAATTTAGTTTCAAAAAAATTAATTTTTTCAAAGGGGTACTTTTTTAATTTTAATTTTATTTCATTAATCTACTGAAGCCAATATATAAGATTTACCAAAATTTAGTTTCAAAAAAATTAATTTTTTCAAAGGGGTACTTTTTTAATTTTTAAAAAACCCTCTAGTTACTGGTTAAAAAAAACAATTTAGCAAAAAACAAACTCTTAATCAAATTCTAAAATAAATGCATTATTTGCCGCAACCCCTTTGAAAATGAGTACAATTGACAAACTTTCATAATTTTGAATCATTTTTTTATCTATACACTCGGAATACTTTTTGGGGAGGAAGCAATTAAATTGGCCATTTTCATCCACCAAAGTCAAAATATAGCTTTTCCCAAATCTGGCTTCCACCAATTCAAATTTATCTATAGGATATCTTTTAAACTTCGTTAGTTCCTTTATCGATTTTGTAGCTTCATGTGAAACGGAGTTCAAAACAGCTTTCAAATTGTTCATCTATGAATGGAGTAAGAAAAAAAAGGTAAATTTTACCAAAAAAAAAGGAAAAAAAAAGTTATACAGTATAAATCTAAGAAAGCAACGTACCAAATAAAAGTACTTACTGTGGAAATTGTCGTACAGCTGCAGATGCAGTTTTATCCAAGGATAGAATAAGTCCGATCTTAAATATTGCATTTTATCCCCACTATGACTTCGTCACGTAACAAACTACCAACACCTTATTGTTATCTCCTTGTACATCACCTTATATGGTACTGATTGTACTAAAGTAATACAGGAAATGTATTTCCTGGTTGGATGTAAAAGAAGATGTGCACTTTGAAAAATGTGCACGTAATCATCTTATATTTTGTGATTATTAATTGTAGTTTTAAATACTACATTTTACCAAACCCTGATGATGTCACGTAACAAACATTGTATGTGCACTAATATTCATAATTTTATACCTTTTGATTACTAATTATAGTAAACGACTTTTTGCAGAGAGAGAGAGAGCGTTTGAGCGAGAGGGAGTAGAAGAGAGGGGTCCTCTCCTTTTCATACAATTATTCTAACCTCCCCCCCACCCATCCCGCCTCTTCTTCCTCCAGACAGCTAGAGAAGAGAACCAGAAAAACGACTGAGAGAGAGAGAGCGTTTGAGCGAGAGGGAGTAGAAGAGAGGGGTCCTCTCCTTTTCATAAAACCATTCTACCCACCCTCCTTTCCACCAATCACACATCTTCTTCCTCCTTGGCCGCCATGTTTACTGAGCCAAAGGCCTCCTATTTACCCTACTTATGTATTTGTTTATTTTAACATGAATTTTATATAATTATGAATTTTTATATTAAAGATAAATTATTGAGAAAAAGAAAGGACTTGTATGTATTCTCATTCTCATTCTTTCCTCCTTAAAGTAACAGAGAGACAGGGGCAATTAGGCCAACTTACATCAGACCTATCAAATACACATCAATTTGATAGGTGTATCCCTTACCTTTGTATTAAATTAAATAAAGAAACACAATTTACAAGTATTTTACGGCTTGGATACTTCGTCAGCCCGAGAAAAATGTAAAACAAAAAAGAAAAAGACGATTAAATAACGAATTAAAAAATATATAATAAAAAAGGACAAATCTTAAAAAAGTGAAATAAAAGTAAATAAATAATGAATATGAATTAAAAATTGAGGTAGGTATAACAAAACATGATAAAAAAATCGTCTAAAAATAAATGGAAACTAATAATCCTAATAAAGGTATAGATATGCAATACAGGGAATAAATTGAATACTACGAAACAACAAACAGAAACAAATATAAAGAGTATTGTGAAAAATCAATTACACGAAGGAACACGCATAAAAAACTTAACAGGTAATTAGAAAACTAAGTGTAAAAGCGATTAAATTCAATAAAATATAAAGGACAAAAAATCAGGAAATTAAATTCCTGACCCAGAGTGTAACGATAATCAAGCGGCCCGAGCAAACGTGATAATGTCTTTGTAATTTCGTATACATTATATTTTGATCACCTGATTCGCAAAGTGAACACCTACCTCAAGTACTGCAGGTAAATCGTCTTGGAAAAGTGAAAAAAGACCAGGGTTAATTGGCACCTCTGAGACCACTTCCTGCATGGAAAAATTCCGAAATTCTTTTTTTACACTTGTCAGCTGCTATGGTTTCAAATATAAAGATTGAACTATAGATATAAATTTGGAGGATAAACTTAAATAATTTTAAAAACAACGACCTTGGATTAATCCGGTCAAAGACTCGAGAAATCAACATAGAAATACTTTTTGCTTCCCGTCAAAAATTTTAAATTAATGATATTCTTTAAAATAGATAAATTATTTATCCTTTACTAAAAAAAACTGTTTGGTACTCACACAGCAGATTAATGTTTGAAATATACTCTTCTAATCGACGGAGAAGTACTCCTGAGAAAATTTTGGCGATTGCATCTATGCAATAGGTATCTCGATAATTGGATACGTCATTAATTCCATCCCGCTTGAGCAATGGAAATGTTATGGACTTACAAAATGAAGAGAATGAGAATGAATGGCTACGTTATAAACGTAATTAAAAAAATCTGATATGTAACAATCACTTTCTCTTAATGCAGTTTATAAAATTGTAATTGACAAACTTCGTAGTTAGTACATCAAATTTAATGATATTCGTCTGTGTTTTCATGGAGAAAATCGCGAAAATTGAAAAAAACTGTTCAGTACAAAGCACTTCCGGTTTATTCATTTTCTTGAAACTTGGAATTTCGGCCATCTATTTATTTCTAATTAATATTGTTTAGATGATAGAATTGTAAAATCCATAAGATAGCACTTTAAAGGAAACATTCTTGCATGGGATAAGGCCTTTACTGAGCACTCGGAGGAACCGTTGTTGGTTTAGATGTGGCAGGGGGTACCACGAGCAGGCGATCAACTTCACCACCCGAAAATAAACATTAGAAATTAAAAAGAAAATATTGGATAAATAATACAAGTTACAAAAAAAGTTAATTCCATTATCTTCCTACTTTATACCTGTTTGACATTCACGTATCTGATGTGATACTTGTTACCCTTGTTACAGCCAAACCTTGAAACCAAAGTACAAAGAGTCTTATGAAAGTTAAGGAAAATTTGACATTTTATGTAATGTGATTGTAATTAACTGGCGAAAGGGAAAGTCTGCATGAACGTTTCGCCCCAGATTTCTTTGTTTATTTTAATGTTTATTGTTTTTATCAAAGTTATAGACAGTATTTCATTTTATAACAGACAGCCTTATAGACTGTTAAAAATGACAGGTGAAAGCTGATTGATGAAAAATATTTGAGTTTCTGGGTTGGGACAGCGTCAATGGTTTGCTAAATACCGACGTTTCGCCCGTGTTGCAATGAGCCTCTTCAGGGTCGTTACACCTTAAAAGCCAATAATAACTCAGTGTTTTTCATGAAAATGGCCGCTGAAACCTAAAAGATCAACATGATTGATGTCTGCCTGGTTTTCGGTCTTTTCGTTTTACTGCATACCCCTTACACAATGCACATCATATAATGCAGTATTCTTTGCTTTTGCTGTAACCGTCTCTGTATTTAATATTTAATGACAATCTACAGTCCCTTTTTTCCCCTCTCTACTCCCCTCCTACCTAGGTCATTGTCATTTTTTACCACTATCAATTTTATCAGTCTCAACCCTTTTTTTTCCTCAGTGCACTGCCGGCCTCCGAGCAGGGATCACTCGTTACCCACAACACTCCCCATCAGCGGATAGTGAACTGTAGAGGCTCCTAGGAAGAGAAAATCATAGGTCTCAACACTTACTTTCCTACCATTCTCGTAAATAAAAATGTTTTCCTACATGATAGTCCCGTAGTATGTCAACATCTGTTTCTCTCTTTCTAGGGTGTATAGCCCCCCCCCATCCATACCCATCTCATGGCAAAATACGTACTTATCTAAAATAGAGATTACTACACTCTTTCAACGACTCATAATCTTGTAAAAGATTTATTCTGCTATGTTAGTTAAAGCGGTTTTCACTTTTCCCTTTTTCTATCTGATCTCATCATAGACTTAGGATGTAGATAAATTAAATATTTAAAATACAATCAAATATATATTTTTGTTTAAATGACATGATTATTTTGTCAAATTAATGTTTACATTCATTAGAATAATCTAAATAAATGTATATGTTAAATATGGCAACAATAACAACAAAATGAGCTGAATTACATTCTCAAGACTCTCTCTCAGTTCCAACCGAATAATACTTGTTCTCAATAATGTCTATAATAGAGGATGGAACCTTAAATTTCACTGAAATGATAGTTAATAGGTAAACCAACGTCCACATTTTCCCAGAACTTTCCTTCAAATGGAATTTTTCCCGGAACAAAAAAATGGTTAAAATAAAAATTATTAATCTATGTCTGTACAGTGAGCTTTCCAAGTTTGAAGAAAATCGTTTCGAACCCGTTTTCGAGAAAATTAATGAAAAAACCTCAACAAGAATTTGGGTAAAGTCACACTTTCGGTTAAATGATTTTCTTCAAATTTGGAACTCTATCAACGTATTATTAATGTTTATTAATATTATATAGGTGACAGTACCATACATCATCCTGAAATGGTACTTTAGAGAATTCCTTCGGCTGTTCCCTCAGAGGCACACAAAAATGAATTTTCCGATGGAAAATCGTTGTGAATAAAATTGATAGCTATTTAGCTGGTATACGAAATTTAAATGAGAATTATTGAAACTGTTTTCTTTAAAATCGCGACAAGCCTAAAAACAAAAAGCATTCAGTTAGTAGTCACACTCTTCCGGTTGATGGTTTTTGTCTGAAATGTACGGCACCTGTGTGATTTTTTTCGTTTTATAGGATATAATAATAATAATAATAATAATAATAATAATGTTTATTGCTTTAACAGTGTATAACTCATAAGCAAGGAGTTGTGAGTAAATGGAATGTAAGAATTCATACAGAAATATTACACATTGGACTATAAAAACTAAAAGCACTAACATCTATATTAAAGAGAAAAATAATGAGATAATAATTATGATAATCGAAAGATATATGAAACAATAGCATCAACAAATACAAAACAAAAAAAGAACTTACTCTTAGCAAACATAATTATAAAAAATAATATACAATGAAATAATAATGGTCATAACTGAAATATATATAGTTGTTGTGGTGGTTGGTTCCGCAGAGCTGGAAAGCATCAGAGACATTTTCCGTGATACCCTGCTTCGTTTTGTGGTCATCGACCCGTTTCGGGCGTTCGTCCATCTTCAGGATGCGTTTGCCAGACTGTGTGATAACACAGACTTGCATCGAGCAAATTCACTTTATGCACTCTGTCTGACAACATTGTCTGACAAACTATGACCTGAAGATGGGCGAACGCCCGAAACCGGTCGATGACCACAAAACTTTATATATATATATAAGTAGATATAATTTGCGGATTCTAGGTCCATTTTTTTTGAGCCCCAGGCACTTATGAATTTACGCCGGAAGGCAGGGGTCTGGCGCGCGGCTACAAAATTACGATGAGACCCCCATCTCATTTTTAACCAAGGAAAAAAAATATTTTTGAGCCGGGAGATGGCATGCGAGACATGCGGCTACGTTTTGAAAAATCTAGCTTGAAAACAGTCTAAGGTAAAAAAAATATTTGTTAGCCGCGAGATGGGCATGCCTGACCTGCGGCTATGTTTTATAATATTTAGCTTGAAAATATAAGGTCGAAATTTGTCAGGGAAAAAAAATTTTTTTTGAGCCGGGAGATGGCATGCGAGGCATGCGGCTAAGATGTGTAATATTTAGCTTGAAACATTTTAAGGACTTTAATAATGTTTTCGAGCCGCGAGATGAGATACAAGACTAGCGCTAATATTTTATAAAATTTAGCTAAACACTTTAATATTTTTTGATATTTTGTTCATGTTTACACTTATAATATTTAGCTAAACACATTCTAAGGACCTTAATATTGTTTTTGAGCCGTGAGATGAGATACAAGACTAGGGCTAATATTTTATCAAATTTAGCTAAACACTTTAATACTTTTAGATGTTTTGTTCATGTTTACACTTATAATATTTAGCTAAACACATTCTAAGGAATTTAATATTGTTTTTGAGCCGTCAGATGACATACACGACATGCGGCTAAGATGTGTAATATTTAGCTAGAAACATTCTAAAGACTTTAATAATGTTTTTGAGCCGTGAGATGGCATACAAGACTAGGGCTAAGTTTTTATAATATTTAGCTTAAAACATTTTAAGGACTTTAATAATGTTTTTGAGCCGCGAGTTGGCTTCCAAGTCGTGGGGGGAAACATTTTATAATATCTAGCTAAAGACTTTAATATTTTTTGATATTCAATACTTTGTGTATTTTTATGTATTTTGTTCATGTTTACACTTATAATATTTAGCTAAACACATTCTAACGACTTTAATATTGTTTTTGTGCCGTGAGATGATATACAGAACATGCGGCTAAGATTTTATAATATTTAGCTAGAAACATTCTAAGGACTTGAATATTGTTTTTGAGCCGTGAGATGACATACACGACATGCGGCTAAGATGTGTAATATTTAGCTTGAAACATTTCAAGGACTTTAATAATGTTTTTGAGCCGTGAACTGTCATCCAAGACTAGGGCTAATATTTTATAATATTTAGCTAAACACTTTAATATTTTTTGATATTTTGTTCATGTTTACACTTATAATATTTTAGCTAAACACATTCTAAGGACTTTAACATTGTTTTTGAGCCGTAAGATGGCATACAAGACTAGGGCTAAGTTTTATGTTTTATAATATTTGGCTAAGGACTTTAATATTTTTTGATATTCAATACTTTGTGCATTTTTATGGATTCTATTCATGTTTACACTTATAATATTTAGCTAAACACATTCTAAGGACTTTATTATCATTTTTGAACCGCGAGATGAGATACAAGACTAGGGCTAATATTTTATAAAATTTAGCTAAAGACTTTAATATTTTTTGATATATTGTTCATGTTTAAATTATGTTTACACTTATAATATTTTAGATAAACACATTCTAAGACTTTAATATTGATTTTGAGCCGTGAGATGTCATCCAAGTCTAGGGCTAATATTTTATAATATTTAGCTAAAAACATTAAATAAATTATCATTCAATACTATGAATAAAGACTTTTATTTTTTTATGTATTGTTAATAACTTTCTAAGGACTGTAATATTGTTTTTGAGCCGCGAGATGGCTTCCAAGTCGTGAGCAAACATTTTATAATATTTAGCTAAGGACTTTAATATTTTTTGATATTCAATACTTTGTGTATTTTTATGGATTCTATTCATGTTTACACTTATAATATTTTAGATAAACACATTCTAAGGACTTTAACATTGTTTTCGAGCCGTGAGATGTCTTCCAAGTCGAGGGCTAATATTTTATAATATTTAGTTAAACACTTAAATATTTTTTGATATTTTGTTCATGTTTAAATTATGTTTACACTTATAATATTTAGCTAAACACATTCTAAGGACATTAACATTGTTTTTGAGCCCTAAGATGGCATAAGACTAGGGCTAAGTTTTTATAACATTTAGCTTGAAACATGATAAGGGCTGTAATATTGTTTTTGAGCCGTGAGATGACATCCACCTCGAGGGCTAAGTGGTTATAATATTTAGCTAAGGACTTTAATAATTTCTGATATCATCATACAATACGATGAACAAATGCTTTGTGTTTTTTAGGTATTGTTAGACTATACTATGAACAAAGACTTTGATTTTTTTATGTATTGTTCTAAGGACATTCTAAGGACTTTAATATTTTTGTTAAGGCGTGAGATGACATCCCAGGACTAGGGCCAAATATATTATCATCCAATACCATAAACAAAGACTTGGTTTTTATTATGTATTGTTGGAAACATTCTACGGACTGTAATATTTTTCTTGAGCCGTGAGATGCATCCAAGACTATGTTTTTATAATATATAGCTAAACACATTTTAAGCAGTTTAATATTGTTTTTTAGCCGTGAGATGTGACATCCAAGTCGCGGGCTAAGTTTTTATAATATTTAGCAACAAACATTAAATATATTATCATCCTATACTATGAATAAAGACTTTGTTTTTTTTAAGTCGAGGGCTAAGTTTTTATAATATTTAGCTAGAAACATTAAATATATTATCATCAATACTATGAACAAAGGCTTTGTTTTTTTTATTTATAGTTAGATACAGTAGCTAAACACATTTTAAGGACTTTCATATTGTTTTTGAGCCGTGAGATGACATGCCAGGACTAGGGCTAAGTTTTTATAATATTAAGCTACAAACATTAAATATATTATCATCCTATACTATGAATAAAGACTTCGTTTTTTTTTAAGACGAGGGCTAAGTTTTTACAATATTTAGCTAGAAACATTAAATATATTATCATCCAATACTATGAACAAAGACTTTGTTTTTTTTTATTTATAGTTAGATACAATATTTAGCTAAACACATTTTAAGGACTTTCATATCGTTTTTGAGCCGTGAGATGACATACCAGGACTAGGGCTAATATTTTATAATATTTAGCTAGTAACATTAAATATATTATCATACAATACGATGAACAAATACTTGTGTTTTTTATGTTTATGTTCCTGCTTAAATTAAATTATGTTTAAACTTATAATATTTAGCTAGAAACATTCTAAGGACCATAATATTGCTTTCGAGCCGTGAGATGACATCCTAGACTAGGCGGCTAAATATATTATCATCCTATTCTATGAATAAAGACTTTGATTTTTTTTTGTATGTATTGTTAGAAACATTCTAAGAACTTTAATAATGTTTTTGAGCCGTGAAATGAAATGCAAGTTGAGGGCTAATTTTTTATAATACTTAGCTAGAAACATTAAATATATTATCATATACTATGAATAAAGACTTTGTGTTTTTTTTTATGTATTGTTAGAAACATTCTAAGGCTATGAATAAAGATTTTGTGTCTTTTTTATGTATTGTTAGAAACATTCTAAGGACTTTAATATTTCTGTTGAGCTGTGAGATGACATCGAGGGGCTAAGTTATTATAATATTTAGCTATAAGGACTTTAATATTGTTTTTGAGCCGTGAGATGACATTCAAGACTAGGGCGACGATTTTATAATATTCAGCTAGAAACATTAAATATATTATCATCCAATACTATGAACAAAGACTTTGATTTTTTTATGTATTGTTAGAAACATTCTAAGAACTTATATATTGTTTTTAGCCGTGAGATGACATCCAAGTCGACGGTTAATATTTTATAATTTTTAGCTAGAAACATTAAATATATTATCATCCAATACGATGAACAAATGCTTTGTGAATTTTTATGTATTTTGTTCATGTTTAAATTAAATTATCTTTACACTTATAATATTTCGTGAGATGACATACAAGACTAGGGCAAATATGTTATAATATTTAGCTACAAACATTAAATAAATTATCATTCAATACTATGAATAAAGACTTTGTTTTTTTTTATGTATTGTTAGAAACATTCTAAGGACTTTAATATTGTTTTTGAGTCGTGAGATGACATCCCAGGACTAGGCCCAACTATATTATCATACAATACGATGAACAAATACTTTGTGTTTTTTATGTTTGTGTTAAAATAAAATATGTTACTGTTTAAATTAAATTATGTTAAAAATTATAAAATTTAGCTAAACACATTCTAAGGACTGTAATATTGTTTTTGAGCCGTGAGGTGACATACAGGACATGCTGCTAAGTTGTGTAAAATTTAGCTAGAAACATTAAATATATTATAATCGAATACTATGAATAAAGACTTTGTTTTTTTATGTATTGTTAGAAACATTCTAAGGACTTTAATATTTTTGTTGAGCCGGTAGATGACATACAGGCCATGCGGGTAAGTTGGCTAGAAACATTAAATATATTATCATCCAATACTATGAACATGTATTGTTTCACTTTTTTATGCGTATTAATACTAGTATACTATGTTTTTTCATGTTTTAATACGTGTGTGTATTCTGTATTTTTTCTTATGATACCACTTTAACTATGATATCACTTTAGAGAAGCTGTAACCCCAACCCTCCGCTAGAATTGGCGTTAAAAGGAATTTTCCCAAAGTAATGTTTTAAAACATACGTTGTAGATCTTTGTATATTTAATTTATATGATATGAAGTTTCAAGTCTGGACCGATTTCAATATACAAACACTTAGAGATTACACAGAATTGTATTTAACAACAGGCATAATTCTTTTAAGCGACATAGTTGAACAGTTTAGAAATGTGTGTGAATCTATTTACAGCATTGATCCAAGTTGGTAATTCACAACGCCTGGGTTGGTATTTGACGCCTGTTTGAAATATACACAAATAAACTTGGAACTATTGACCGATTATGATAAACATCTTATGATTGAATCCGGTATTCGTGAAGGTATCACTTCATGTGTTACAAGACATTCCAAAGCCAATTTGTTGCAATTTGCTCAAGCCAAGCACTCCTAAAGGATTAATTTGGACTACTGTTCACATTGGACTAATGTCAACGTACTACTGTTCACACTTACGATGCTACAAAGTTTGGTCCTGGGTTAACTGCCTTGCTACATGTAAAAAGTAAAAATACAAAAAAAACACAAGTATTAAACATACCAGTTTTAACACAAACTAGTACTAAACATAAAAGTAAAATTACAAACAACACAAGTATTAAAACATGAAAAAACATAGTATACTAGTATTGATACACAAAAAAATGAAACAATACATAAAACATAGTAGTACTAAACTTAAAAAAGTAAAAAATACAGAATACACACACGTATTAAAACATGAAAGAAACATAGTATACTAGTATTAATACACATAAAAAAGTGAAACAATACATGTTCATAGTATTGGATGATAATATATTTAATGTTTCTAGCCAACTTACCCGCATGTCCTGTATGTCATCTACCGGCTCAACAAAAATATTAAAGTCCTTAGAATGTTTCTAACAATACATAAAGTATTTATTCCTAGTATAGGATGATAATATATTTAATGTTTGTAGCTAAATATTATAAGTGTAAACATAATTTAATTTAAACATGAACATAAAAATAAACACAAAGTATTTGTTCATCGTATTGTATGATAATATCAAAAAATATTAAAGTCTTTAGCTAAATATTATAAAATCTTAGCCCTAGTCCTGTATGTCATATCGCGGCTCAACAGAAATATTCACTTCCTTAGAATATTTCTAACAATACATAAAAAAAACAAAGTCTTTATTCATAGTATTAGATGATAATATATTTAATGTTTGTAGCTAAATATTATAAAAAAATAGCCCCAGTCATGGATGCATCTCACGGCTCAACAAAAAAATTACAGTCCTTAGAATGTTTCTAACAATACATAAAAAAACAAAAAGTCTTTGTTCATAGTGTTGGATGATAATATATTTAATGTTTCTAGCTAAATATTATGAAAACTTAGCCCTCGACTTTAAAAAAACAAAGTCTTTATTCATAGTATTCGATAATAATATATTTAATGTTTCTAGCTAAATTTTACACAACTTAGCAGCATGTCCTGTATGTCATCTCACGGCTCAAAAACAATATTACAGTCCTTAGAATGTGTTTAGCTAAATTTTATAATTTTTAACATAATTTAATTTAAACAGTAACAT
>JAAEAF010004779.1:0-86041 GCA_011037195.1 Triatoma infestans | reverse complement strand
TAGTTATCTTCTTTACGTTTCGGCATTTCACATGGCATTATCAAAAGGTTTTCTTAATAAAACAGTACATTATATCTAAAAAAAATATAAAGTTACAGAATAGTTATAATGCCCCATAGGGGAAAGTGGATCTAGGCGTCCCTGCGGGTACCCCAGCCTAACAACACTACAATATACATTCATACTGACATCCTTGACACTACACACAACACATAGGACCTGCAGAGGTAGTTGATGTGTGCAACTACTGGGTACAGCGCACCCACAGGTAAACTTGAGCTCCCCACCACACACACTCACTCACACCTGAACACTCGACACTTTACAGACGACCACACACACTGCATGGACAAGGACACGCACTCGTTGAGAGCTCGGAGTATAAATACCTCTCCTTCGTGCTTGCCGGCACGAGGCTTTGGGGCTAGGGTGGAAAAGAGGATCCTGGGCATTGAGGGAGACGGCGACCTGCGGGCGTCCGATCCCAATACATGTCTTCGGCCTCGGCTTCACCTGAGAGCTCTACCTGGGGGTTAGCCCGACCCCAGGAAGGCTAAGGAATTCCGCCTCAGGCGGGTTCCTAGGGTTAGGAGGGGGGCCGCGGGGGCACGGGTCGATGCTTCGGTATTGGAACGCTGTCTTCCGCGGCACCTGACTATATCGAGGTGCGATGGTCTACCCGGATAGTAACCGGGTGCATTTGATCGTCCGAGGAGGCGGGACCACGTACTTCGATGAATTTAAACAATTACTATGGAAAATAATAATGACTTTACTGGGCCTTGCCCACCAACTCACCAGTTCCTAAATCCAAATCCTTTTCCTACTGCAATTAACCCTCTCCCCATCCCTAACCCTAATCCAACTCAGTCCTTTTCTATTCCCCAATCTACAAATCACTCATCGACCTCGGATTTTACTGGCAAAAGACCTAGCGTGGACATGGACAAATCTCTGGAAAAAGTATCTGGGATGCAGTTTGTATTGCAACCTTATAGCCCTTCTTCCCCGCCGAGGAAGAAAGCCAAGGGCGGCCACCGGAAGTATAATGTGACAGGAAATGAGATAGGAAATAAATTTATTGATTTTGATGAAGACAACTGGGGTAGATTTTTTGTTGTTAAAAAAAAGGAAGGTTCATTCACGAATGAATGTTCCTTTAAACTATACAAATTTATTAAAAGTACTTTGGGCAAAACCAAGAGTATTAGGAAGCTTAATGATGGCTCTATCTGTATTGAAGCGGACAGTCGCACCCAGATAAGAGCCATCTTAAACTTACAGAAGTATATGGATGCCGATTTAGAAGCTGGTCCTCACAAGCGGTTAAATACCTCTCAAGGTGTGATCACTTGTCGGGACTTCTTAAACAGCAGTTTGGATGATATAAAAGAGGGTCTGGCAGACCAGGGCGTGGTGGAGGTAAGACGGATTAAGCGGCGGCAGAAAGGATCCTTAGTGGATACTGCCTCCCTTATCCTCACATTTGACCGCCCAAAGCCGCCACAAATGTAGACGCTGCCTTTTACAAGTTGAAAGTGCGCCCGTACATACCTTCACCCATGAGGTGTTTCCAATGTCAAAGGTTTGGGCACACTTCCACCAGGTGTAAGGCTACAGAAGCGGTGTGTATATGTGGGAAAATAAAACATGAAGGTGAATGCACACCGCCTATAATTTGCGTAAATTGTGGCGGTGAACATAATGCCAGATCCTCGGGGTGCCCGATTTTAACAAAAGAGAAGGAAATTCAGAAAGTAAAAACTCTTCAACAATTGCCATATCATGAGGCAAAGGCAATTGTTGAAAGTAAATATTATGTGACGAAAGAATTTTCTTATGCAGAGAAAATGAAGGCACCCCCGTCAGTGGCAAATTTTATCCCTGTCCCTTTAAATAATCAGGGGCAATCAATAAATGGCTCCTCCCCGGCCATGAGGGGAACTATTGTAAAGGTGGGAGAAAACCCACCACCCAAACAAAATGCTTCTCAAAGAGCACCGGTAGCTGAAAGGCTACCAACAATCACTCCCACAGATAGTGGGAGTGACACAAAGGTGGGATCACTCCCACCTAAGAAAACAGTCTCCTCCGAAGGGGAGTGGAAGGTGGTTAATCCACCAAAACGCTCCCCTAGGAGGAAAAGGATTGGTGGACTGATGTTGCCACCCCCACCAATTTTAATTGCGAGGGGGGGAAGCATCAAGTCGGCTAAAGAACTGACCTCTGGCCGGGGTGTCCGCTCTCCGAAGCAGCAATAGAAGCTGCAGGGGACGGACATTGAGGCCTCTGAATCGGAGGGTGGAAGCACTTCCGACCACCCTCCCAGAAGAAGGAAAAAAGGCTGGCCAAAAGGCAAGCCCAGGACAAAATTTGCCACTGAATAAATAAAATAAATAAATAAATAATAATAATAATGATAATAATAATTATGAATTCGGTATCCATATATCTACGCAATTACATAAATACTCTTGGGGAAAATGTTTTAATTAAAGGTATACGTATTAGAAAGATCCTGCCATACGTGGTCACTACTAGATATTAATATGTGTGAGTCCATCATTCAATGGAACATGCGGGGCTTCATGAATAATATAGAAGGGTTACGCCGAATGGTGGCGGAACACCGTACATTTGGGTTGGGCCTCCAAGAAACGAAGATTCGCTCGGGACAACTTATTCGAATCCCTGGATATATCGTATATAGCAAAGAGGTGCAACCCACCCCAGGTGGAAGGGCGCACGGTGGTGTGGCCGTTTGCTACGGGACAATATCCCCAGCAGACGGCTACCCCTTCAAACTAATCTACCTTCAAACTAATCTACCTTCAAGTATCTACCTGCCAGATATATTCTGGCGGAGAGGTGATCTGGAGAACCTGCTCTCGCAGCTCCCTGCCCTCGTGTTGTTGATGGGAGATTTTAATTATTACCACGCCTGGTGGGGATCAGCTAGAACCGATGCTCGAGGCAGAACTCTTGAGGAGATTATAGATAATGCTAACTTGATGCTTCTCAACAGTGGTGAAGCAACACACTTTAATGCACATTCAGGAAGCTTCAGTGCTATTGACCTGAGGTTGCAACACCCACCATTGCAGTTCGCTTGGAATGGACCACATTAAATGAATTATATCACAGTGACCACTATCCACGTGGCGCACGTGTTGGAAGGGTGTCAGGCTCTGACGCACTGAGAGAAAGAGCAGGCCTGCCATATGACAAGCGCGCAATTCTTCAAGAGGGTTCTCCTTACATAAGGAGGCTATTTGCTCATTTAAGAACTATAAATGTCTATAGCAAAATTTAGGTTAGTACTTAGGTTAGGTGAATTTGGGTGAAGTGAAATCGAGTACTTCACCCAGTTAGGTTAGTTTATTTACTACAAAGGGGAAAGGAATATCGAGTACATTCCCCATGTGTGAATGCGTTGTATGAATGAATCATTAGCATGAATGTATTTATTGGCGAAAATGTATTTATTAGCGTGAATGTGTTTTATTAGTTTGAATGTATTTATTGGCAAGAAAGTATTTATTAGCGTGAATGGTTTTTTAATAGTATGAAAGTATTTATTGGCGAGGATGTTAGCATGAATGCTTAGAATAGGTTTTCTTTTATCAGGGGTTGAAAGAAATTTATAAAAGTATTTCAACCCCATAGCTTTAAGTTACATTAGTTTTGATCATTTCAGGATGTGTAGGAACATTAGTTTAAAGTACTACACATCGAATATGTACAGTAAATAGCCTCCTACGCGATATCATATTGTATTATAATAAATTATCAATTAACAAAGTCAGTTTAAACTTTTTATATACTTGGTTTTATAATTAAACAGTAAGGTTTCTGACATTAGAATCTACCCCAGTTGTTAATAAAATAAGGGATGGCACAAACAATAAACCCACACTCCCCCTCGTCGATTAGATCGATGATATAAGAGGGGATATGTGGGTAGATCTTCGAACACCTATGGCTCCATCCTGCCTTGCTGAGCAAGGTGTTTTGTGTGGAAGTCACACAGGTTTGCATGTGCCATCCCAGCTCGAGTGGCCATAGAATGAGAAAGATTTAATGACTAGAGGCGCTAATGACCATCGTAGTCGATGCGCCGGAAAAAACATAGTTATAATGAAATAGAGTTTACATAGAAATTTATTATTATTTTACTATGTCCACAAATTTATACCTCACTCACGGGCCAAAAATAATAAGTAAAAGCATATCCAATTTATTTAAAACAACCAGCATATAAAATTCAAGAACCAGTACAAAATCATGTGGTGCACCATTTAAACAACAAGTTACAAATATATCCGAACGCAGTTCATATTCATTTCAAAATAAATTAAACTATAATAGAAAAAATAAAAGCAGCATACTAATGAAGAAAATAAAACTCTGATAACAAACTTGCATATGTATATTTAACTACTAAAGCATAAAACAAATAGTAATACAAACTTTGTTGTGGTGGTTGGTTCCACAGAGCTGGAAAGCATCAGAGACATTTTCCGTGGTAGCCTGCTTCATTTTGTGGTCATCGACCGGTTTTGGGCGTTCGCCCATCTTCAGGATGCGTTTTTCAGACAGTGTGACAACACAGACTTGCACAGGGCAAACTTAGTTTACACACTTAAAAGAGAGCAACTGATCCTGTCCTACAACGCCGGAACATGGGGTAAATGGTTTCATCCTTTGTTTCACACCATATTCGAGAGGCAACATGATGAAGAGTTTCGTTTACACTGGTTTATATACAGGATCTCCCACTGGCTTATATACAGGTTCTCCCCACTCTAGCCTGCTTAAGTCAGAGACTACCAGAGATAGCCTTTTTTTTTTCCTCGTCGGGGCCTGTGTTCTTCTTCAGGGAGGGGATGATGTAACGGCAAGAGAGAGAACACAGCCCGAGCGAGAGAAAAAAAGGCTCTCTCTGGTACTCTCTGACTTAAGCAGGCTAGAGTGGGGAGAACCTGTATATAGCCAGTGAGAGATTTAGATATCTATCTATCAGATTCAACCATATACATCAATATCGTGTCATAACTCTACTCTTAACCCTTTATTCTATAAAATCATTGCAAGTCCAGTGCAGTTTGTGTAAACTTATAGCTATATTATAACAGTGTCTTCAGATCTCGTCTAATTAATCAATCCCAATTTCTCTCCTCATCAACTCCATTATATATAATGTTTGTCAGTTACGATTTTTATAAACAGTAAGAGAAAGTTGTGAGTGTTTCACACCAGAAATTTTTTGTTAACACGACTATGTCTAAAAGTCAAGTTTATAGGAAAAAATAGTCCATTTTATTATTCAGTGAAAGTCATGTGTATGTGGCACAAAAATTAATACATTTTTATCCTAACATAACCTTATTTACAAGCTGAATATAAAAACATACTAAAGCAATTATCTTTACATTTTCTTTGAACAAACAGCAATCTATTTTCAATTAGTATCATATTTCTAGACAAATAACTAGCTAGTGAAAATACGGAGGGAAAACATAAACCGATAAGCAAACAGTCAGTCCTTTAAAGGTTGAAAGGGTTTTTGTACTTGAAGAGAAAATTTGATTTTCCCGAATATGAATTGTGAAAAACAGATGTGTATTAGTAGTGGAATATGAAAAGAAAAATATTCTTCTGTCAATATAAAAATGTTTTGTCATTCAAGTTCTTTTAGGTTCCTTTGTGTGTTTTTTTTTTTTATCTTTTTCCTTTCATTGATATTTGCAAACTTTGTGAAAATTATTTTCAATTTCTTTATAAAACAAAGAAAGAAATATGAAAAATACAGAGGCTTTTTTTTAAACTTTAAATTTGGAATTTAGTTGGCCTGAAATAAATAAACTGAAGACTTAATCAAACAAAATCAAGTGGGGCTGCTCAATTAAATTGAGGTGCTCTAACACACAGCGTACTCATCAATCCGTAGACATAGCAAAAAGCGATAATACCTAGCCATAAAAAGTTAAAATATAAGGATGTCCTAATGTCCAATGTCAAATAAAAGAACTAATATGTATAGATGACATAAAGTGCATCTCAGTCTATATAAATACATTAAGTTTATCTATAAATATACTGGGAAATAATTCCCAGGGAGATATTCTCCGCTAAAGGAGCTATGTGTTTTAGGCTAATATTTACCTTGTCGAAAAAGTCCAAGGTTGTCTTAGGCTCCACACCTCTGGCACCAAACTATAAGCGATGCACCTTGTACTTCCTGACCCCGAACTGATCCTTAAACTTCTCCTTATAAAAGGGGATACATTTTTCGTAAATGGCCCTTTTCTCCTCATCTATTTTCTCGCCCTGTTTTGGATCTTTACTCTCAAAACGGATGGTCGGATCCAAAATATAAGCTGACGTCAAATGCTATAATATCAGTGAATCTTGTAGATCCATCTGTATCTACAGCGTATACCTCTTCGAGAGTCACATAACCTTTTCTTTCCATAATTTCCATCAAGGCGTGTTTTACCCTATAGTGGCGTCTAGTTACAAGAAGCATGTTGTCAGGACAATTACCAAGCACATGCGCTGGTGTTTCAGGCTCTCTGCAGCATCTGCGAAGAGAGGTCCAACAATAGGAATACAAGTATTTATGCAGCTAATAGGTATCTGAAGTTACAGAGTCTAAAAGACAGCGTCATTTCAACAACACCCCCTCCTATGATATTTGAATTGTAATGCCACAGATTCCGCAGAAATCCCTAAAAAAATGCCAGTTTTTTCCGGAAAAAATATTTTAAAATGAAAATGATTGGTAAGAGAAGGTCTGTGCAATAAGCATACAAAGTTTCAATACAAATTTGAAATTCAAACAATGCGTTTAATGTTCCTTAATATTATTATATAAATGGTGAAACCATACGTTATTATAAAGTGGTAATTTAGTGATAAGTACAAACTTTGCTCACGTCCCCATTATCTCCACAAAAAATTAATTTACCCGGGAAAAACGTTATAAAAAAAAAAAATGATAGGATTTTTGTATGTATTTATGTATGTATTTTATATAATATTTAAAAAATTTTTCTCGAGAAAAATCACCCATCAAGTTTAAGTTTCCTGTGAATTTTTAGTTTTTGAGAAATTTTGTTTAAATACACATACATACAGACAGACACACACATACAGACAGACAGACACACACACACACACACACACACACACACATACATACAGACACAGTCACACACATATATACACACACACATAGACACAGACACACACATACACAAAAATACTAATGACAAGAAGTCCTTCCCCAAAAAACATTTTCTATCATGCTCAGCGGTCCTGAAAACATGTTTTTCTAGAGAGAACACAATTTCGAATACATGATCCAATTGCAATACATTCTCTTACCAACCAACAGTAAAAGAAACTAATTCAGAGTTTTCATTGATCCTGTTCAACAGTAAGTTTATAGTTTTTTTATTTTTTATTTTAGGCGCGTCAACATCTATAGTCATTGGCGCCGGAGCCTTCTCAGTGCACTGCCGGCCTCTCGTTACAGGCAACAGTGTCCATCACCGGACAGTGAGCTGTAGAGGCTAGAAAGAAAGGTGAGAAAGGTAGGAAGAAAAAAATCTAAGAGTAGAATAGGTGGATCGTACCCGGGTCCTCCGCGTAGGAGTCCAGTACGGTAACCACTTAGCTATTCCCTTCCCTAGCAAGTTTATAGTGTTTTAATTAATAATTTCTTTTAGATATTGGAGAAGCTAATAATCTTATTAGGAAAATTCGCTGATTAGGACTATTAGTACTCTTTGATATCTTTGTATAATGGAGTTGATGAGGAGAGAAATTAGGTTAGATTAATTAGACGAGATATGAAGACACTGGTATAATATGGCTATAAGTCTACAGAAACTGCACTGGACTTGTAATGATTTTATAGAATAAACGATTAGAGTAGAACTATGACACGATGCGATGTATATGGTTGAATCTGATAGAAAGATGTCTAGATCTCTCACTGGCTTATATACGGTTGCCCCCACTGCTTAAGCCTGCTTAAGTCAGAGAATACCAAAGAGGGCCTGCTTTCTCTCTCTTAATTCTCTCGTCTGTCTGCTCTCTCTTGCTGTTACATCAAGTTGATGAGGAGAGAAATTAGGTTAGATTAATTAGAAGAGATATGAAGACACTGTTATAATATGGCTATAAGTCTATACAAACTGCACTGGAGTTGTAATGATTTTATAGAATAAAGGGTTAGAGTAGAGTTATGACAAGATGCGATGTATATGGTTGAATGTGATAGATAGATAGATAGATCTCTCACTGGCTTATATACAGGTTCTCCCCACTCTAGCTTGCTTAAGTCAGAGAGTACCAGAGAGGGTCTGTCTTCTCTCTCTTAATTCTCTCGTCTGCTGCTCTCTCTTGCTGTTGTTACATTTGTAATTTTTTTTTTTTTAAAGGCACTAGTTTTCTAAGTTTAGAATTTAATTTAATTTTATAAATTCCTTTCATTTGCTTTAAGTATTTTATAAATTTTTCTTTCAAGTAAAAACTATTGAATGGTTGTTTTCTTCGCTCCGTGTAAAAGAAGATGTTTTACTTTGTATGAATCCTTAAATGATGCGTCTATATGAAAAATTGAAGATAGCTTTTAATTACTTTATCTTACTCTGTAAGTGGGGGTAATTGATATCTTGTCAAATGTTCAAAATGGCGTTTTCATAAGATATACAATTTTATAGTCCTTTCAGTATGAAAAATAATGTTTTTATCAAATGGTTTGTGTGTTATATATATAGGTCTGTGTGTGTGTATGGTGTGTGTGTGTGTGTGTGTTTTTTTGAACAAAATATCTCAAAAATGAATAATCGCAGTAAGCTAAAATTCATCTTCCGTTTAGATACAGTGTGTGCACATATCTATGATATGATACTGCTTATCTTGACATCCAAAACATCAGAGAAAGTGAAAAGCGGTCGATTTACTCAAAATAAAACAGGTCACCAGAATCAGAAAGAAAAACCACTGAGATTAGTTCCGGGCATGATAATGGATCGACTGACGGACAACATTTTGTGAAGTATTATTAATGAATTTTTATAGTACACTGTGAACTATTATTATTCATCATAGTATGCAATACGGCAAAAATGAAAGTCAGATTTGATGGCAAGAAAATCTGTGAAATACAATGCATTATTAACGATGAACATTTAAAAAAATTAATGTATAAGTTTCAAGATGATTCATTGGTAAATATTTCAGTGGCTGTTTATTTTTTTGTTTTTTGTTTGCTTAAATACAGACTTTGTTTTAATATTTTAGGAAAAGAATAATAAAGTTTGCTTGGAGAGAGTTGGGAAAGGTAGTATTTTAATGGCATTCAAAATCTCATTATAAAGAGCTAAGTGGGTGTATGCTAATGTGCTAACTTTGCCATTGTGAGCTACGCTCTGCTGGTTGTCTGTTCAGATTTGTATTGAGGTCACAGGCCGCCTGTGGTTGCTGCTTCCTACAAACCTTTATTCTTCTCCTTGAAGGTAGCCTTCTATTGCCGGTTTAAAGAGACAAAGTATGCAATTATCTTCCAAGTTCTCTTGTTTTATGCTTTATCAGTATAACTCATAAGTTCCTGATAGGTGGTATCCGTCGTAGATTCTAATAATTAACTGGGTATGAAAGACCTTAAATATGCAAATTAATGAAATTCCGAAGAGGGCTTGCTGTAGAGTTTACTAGTAGTTTAATGACCATTTACGTGGGTTGTGGTAGATGTAAGAGGAAGAGAATTAGAGATAATTTAGGTATGTGACGAAGAAATAACTAGTAGATATACTGAACCCTGTATAATGAATTGAATATATAATAACTGCAAAGACTTATACTGTTGAATGATATTTGAGAATAAAGATAGCGAGAGAATAATTAAGAAAAAGACAGACTGGCTGAGAGCAGAAAGTACGACGTTGACTGACAGTGTCGATAACTCCCGTAGGGCTAGCACGCCTCTGTATATACGGAATTCTCCCTCCCTTGTTTGGCCTAGGTAAGGAGTGATTAAGTTCTTCGGAAATTTACGAATCTTTAATGATTCGGATCTCATTACGTCATTACAAATGCAATTAGGATATCATTTTCTATTGCATACAAAAATTATTGAATACTAATTAAGTTAAAAAAATGGAAGATTATTTTATCACTTCATTAATTGCTTCGTTTTTCACTATGTGCTTTTAATTAGGAGAAATAAAAGATGGTGTATTTAATTCAGTCTGGTTGTGAATTGAGTCTAATATAGAATAGAAAGGATTTACCAAAACGGTTGGCGGTCTACAATTAGGCAATCAACATTACTTAACTGGAGATTGGCTATATTTATGAGGTCGAATTAAGAGTCCCAACCGTTAAATAACACAGCTCCAAATGCTGTTAGTGGCTCATTTATTTATCAGAGGATAGGGCTAAGTGAGGTAGGTTTCAACACTGTTGCTTGAAAAGGTTTCATTAATTCAGAAATTATGCGTTAACAGACTCCCGACAACCTCTGAACTCTATATTAAGATAATTCTAATACCAATTCCAATTATGTATACTCGGTAATTAACAAGTCAAATCTCGTCCAGGTGCAGAAGTTGTTACTATTGTTGAAATATAATACATTAACACAGCCTTTTGATTATCATTACACCATTTTCTGTTTTGTTTTTTTCTTCATTCCACTTTCAGATATTCCTGACAGATATTATATCAACGTATACTTTATTCATTTGACATTGTTGTCACAATCAATTATTTAGTTTCATTGTTCTCGAAACTAAGAGAATTAATCATCTGTCAGAATCGTATTTCTACAAGTTGTTGCAATAATCAGAAGACTTTTCCGTGGTAGCTGCGTCATTTGTGGTCATACGACCGGTTCGGGAGGGTTTTTTTCGGGGGGAGGGGGGTTTTTGTTGGGGGGGGGGGGGGCGGGGGGCGCCGGGGGGGGGGGGGGGGCGTTCGCCCATCTTCCACGGATCGTGTTTCCAGACAGGGGGGCCACACGACGCCGTATAGAGTAAACTTAGTTTTACCTAACTCATGGGTTAGTGTAAACTAAGTTACTCGAGACGAGTCTGGATTTTGGAACACAACTGTCGGAAAAACGCATCCTGAAGATGGGCGACCGCCCGAACCGGTCGATGACCCAAAATGAGCAGGCGCTACCACGGAAATGTCTCTGAGCGCTTTCCAGCTCTGCGGAACCAACCACCACAACAAATGTTGCAATAATGTTGCAGAAATTTGAAAATCAAAACTAATATGAAAATTGTTGCCTATCTACGCTTGTTACTGCGTAGCAATAAATGTTTCATTTAAAATCAACTGAACGAAACATTATGATTCAGTAATTGGTTGATCCAAAATGAAATAAAAGTGATGGAGCAGCCCCTTAAAATACATCTAGGCTTTATCCAGAGATTTTGACATCGAGAATGAATATCGAGAAAATCAATCTGGTTACTAAACTGGAAATAAATAAATAATCCGGAGATAAGTTCATAGACTAACCTGTAAAATGAGAATGTAACAGAACTGCCAGGCCTTTACTCGTATATAGAAACTGGTAGCGAGAGATTTAGAGTGAGTGAAGAGAAGGGTAATAGTTGGTATCTGACGCGTTGTAAGTGCTGTATAAACTGTTCTAAAGACGGTCCCGTATAGGGATAGCGCAGCTGTGTCTGGCCTAAGCTGCGAGTGGGATTCTCAATTTTGTGTGTCTCTCTCTGCAGATCTTGGAAATGGCCTACAGACGTTACAATCAACTATGGCAATAGATTCACTTAACTATTGAGTCGATAGAAATCCATTATCAGATCAGCTATTTTTTTACAGTTCGTGTCCAGCTTAACAAAAATTGCGGTACCCACAAGCAGACATACCGCCTAAATATACTGGTTGCAAATAAAGGATACTGCAATCCTAGGCACCATAGTTCAAGCCACCAAAAAACACCTATGCTTATATTTTCCAACACATTGACTGTGATGAAGTTTCAATTCATTGAATGAAATTCACTATATCTTATTAGAGAAAGTTCTGCTGAATATATCTAATCGTTAATTTGAGTTTATTGTTTTCGTTTTTGTTTTTTTTATGTTAATGAACATTAAACTGATTTGAAATATATTCATTGAGCATTGAGTTAAATTGCCGTCACTTTTAATTATACAAGTTTACAATAGCAATGTATTATATTGCTTGAGATATGGTCTAAGAGATATTGGACGGAAAGATGGCGTATGGTATAGGAGCTATCGTCATGTCGTAAAAAAAAAAATATATATATATATTCGAGAATAATGTACACTAATTAAAGGCCCTGAATATTTAATTATTAAAAATCGATATGTTTAAAGTTTAAACAAGCTCCGCCCTTTGAGGAGTGGTAAACAATAAACCATTCTGACAATAAATTATTGTCGGCAATTCTGTTAGACAAAGTAAAATACTCTGCCCTGAAATGTACACAAATGCAAGAGTATTTTTGCATTTTTTTATTTGTTAGTTTTTGTTTAGGTCTTCTTCCAACAACATTCTACATTCACACAAAATTCATGAAACACTCACATACTTTATTATTGCAATTTTACACAATTATAATGGCCAAATTAATATTACATTAGTCAAACTTGCAAGTTTTATTAATGTTTTATTGTCTTAGACTAAATATAAAGACAGATAGTGGGGATTAGATTAGTTGGTCCTTACGACTTAATAAGTACTTAAATGTGAAGCTTCGTTAAAGAAAAAAAAATTTTTTTGATTGACGTATAGAATGACAAAGAACCGTTACGTTTCACACAACATACCACATATCGTAATATTAGACAAAGAAATTAAAACTGCATTTCTAATAGACGTTGCATTTCCTAATAGTGAAAATTTGTCACCAACTTACAAAGTTCAGAAGTTCGTGCAGCTTTCCAATGGAATAAAGCAAATGTGGAAACTTGAGGCTCAGATGAATACACCAGTCATATCGGATATTGAGAGAAGTCCAGCCGGCCAAATAGAACAATTAGTTTTGGTTCTTATCTCCCCTTTTCCATAGGTACCATAACTATTTATATAGGTATACTTTTTAATCCCGTGCTTCCCTTGCCCTCAGGCCGCCTGAACCAGCTTCGCTGAGTTTCTATTGTAATAATAATAATAATACACAAAACAAAAATACACAATAATAGAAGTTACTTTTAAAAACAAAATTTAAAGGAAAAAATAGAATGATTCTTTTAAGAGTTGTTAAATCAGTTATTTTGTAATCATTCAAAGTAATTTACAGTGCCGCTCTTTGAATGACAGTCATTAGTGTTTTTCCCAGGCTATATTTAGCAAGGGCCTTGGCTCTTTGTTCAAAAAAAGGCAAAGTTAGAATTCTTTTTTAATCACTTTAAATTTCCCTTCGTCTTTATTACAATCTAAAGATCACTCGGCGCTTTTTCTTTCTCTCGCTTTTCATCGTCATCATCATCATAAAGACTTTCATTTCTTCCATCCTTCGTTATTTAAAAAACAAAAATTTCTTTTGTTTCTTACATGTGGTGATCTAATTGTTACGTATTAATGAAATGAAACGTTTTCACAAATATAGAACAATGTAGTAGCTTAAAAAAAATGTATTTAATATTTTTATATTGTACTTTTCTTTAATACTGATATTTAAATTAATTTCATTTTAAATACATATATACATCAATCCTTATATTGAACGCTGACGATATCATATGTTTTGAACGGTCTGTTGTTTCTACCGTACAGATCAATAATAAAAGCATACGTTCACTTAGGAGCTTGTCATGCATCATCACCATCCCACTCCTGGAGCTACTTAACAATCACAAGGGCTGGCCACAATCCTACTTAACCGACTTCCTACATATCACTCTTGGGGGAAGTTAAGGTATGCCTTTCTTCACCGTCCATAGCAAGCTAGAGAGGGAAACTTATTGAGAATGGGTAATCTCAACCGAATAAATGTGCGAGTACACAAGAGAAGAATCTTATTGGTTAACCTACTTTTCTATGTCTTTAAAGTCAAAGAGGATTCTTTATCTAATATTTCGTTGGTATTTAATTAGTTTCTGTAGAATCAACAACCAGCTGTAAATAGTTTTAAATAATTTTTGTTCATCAGTTTTATCAGCAATTTATGTGGCCAGTTTACCAGTTTGTAAGATCGGCAAAATTGCAAGTTGTTAAGCGAACAAATTGAACACTCCTTTGGCACAAGATCAGAACAAGGCGTTGTAGTTCCAATACCTTTTTTAAATACCAAGGAAATTCAAGGAGTTAAGTTATTCAAAGCATTGCCTTAAAGAAATCAGTGTTAAATATATCAATAAGTGAATTTTAAATCATTACACTTAACTAGATATCTCATAACAGTTTCTGATTTTTACATGGACGATTAGACTTGGACATTTTGAAATAGGAGTAAAATTTACTTACATTGAATGTAGTACTAAAATCAAGGTAAAATATTGTAATTTACTCTATGCAGTCTAGTGTATGCATACACGCACACAACACAATCACACTCACACATACTGAAATATAGAAAGATCCATTTAAATAAAACATTAATTATTAATAAATAATAATAATAAAATCAAATTAAAGAAACAAATTATTTTGAAAAGATTTTACCCTTCGTAGCATGCCTTATTGTTTTGGTTTTGACCTGTTTTGGATTTTCATCCATGTCACAGTAAGGTTATGAACAATCGTGTAGAGAAAGAGATGCTTCAACTGTATGTTTTATCACAAACCAAACTGGCTGACCCCAAAGTCTTTGGAGATTTTATACATTTGTGTCTGTATATCTGTGTGAACAAAATATCTGATAATGAAAAGTCGCAGAAAATTTGATATTCTGTTTTTTGGTACCACCAAGGGTTCTGATAAAAAAGTATTTCGATCAGAATCCATTAACCGAAAGTGTAACTTTATTCAATAATTTTTGTTTTAGTTTTTTGGTAATTTTTCCTGAAAACGGCACCTAAGGATTTTCGCTTTCTAACTTCCTAGTTATAGCGCTAATTAAAGGCATAAAGATCTAATCTACTTTATTTGAATTTCTTTTTTTGCTACGCCATGACTTCGGCTGTTCAGCCATTCTATGTCGTGTGGCCCAGTATAAAATAGGCTGCGCTGGCGATTGATATTGTTCGTTTAGTTTGATATCCAGATGGCACGTGAGAAAAATCATTGACGGGAACAACCTTATCTTCCCCCTTTATTTGAAATATATTTCTAATAATATTGGTTTATGTGGAAAAGGGAAAGTGTTGTGGATGAATTTTAAAGTGTCCACCAAACAGATCAATAATAAAAACATACGTACTCTGAGGAGCTTGTGTCATTAATACAATATAATTGGAAACTTTTTTCGGAAAAAATCATTTCAGGAAGTTGTCCGGGGAAATGCGTCATTAGACATTAGATTTCCGGTTTTGTGGAGGTTTGATCTGGGCACTGTTCTAGACTACAGTGAAGTCACATTCAAAAAATATTTGATTATATGCTAATATAAACATCAGACTAACACCCTCTATATTTATATTAGGGCAAAAGACCTCATTTTAAAAGAAAGGATAATTTTTTTTGAATTATTATGTGATATTTTCCTGAATCCTTTATTATTGTTAAGAAAATTGAAAATGTGAATTTAAAATGAAATCTCATTAACTAATTACTGATTTGATTAAATTACTGAATTTTCCTGATTTAATTTGTTTGTATTTCTATTAAAACAGATGTTAGTTTATGGTAATGAATGCAATATGGCGTAACATTGATGAGCTACTCTGTATTTGCATGCATCTCATTAATGCTCTTCAACTAAGTTTCTGAACATTTTGAAGTGATATATGAACAAAATGACATAGTTTGATGACATGAAGTAATCACATTAACCTTTTAAACTTTAATCAATATATCAATTGTGAAATATATATTATTTTAGTTGATGACAAATTTTGCATTCGTGCAGTAATTTTTTGAAAAATATTAAATTCCATATAAAATGACTTTTCTCTGAGAAAATACTACCATCACATTTCTCTAGTGCACTTCTATATTCTCTCAAAAGAAATGTTCCAAATAAAACTAAAAGGTAGTTGTTAAATACCAATCAGTTTCGAGATGATGGAACAAAAAAAAAAACTTATTTATGGTGTTTACGTTAAATAAATTTTAGCCGAACCCTCTTTTTATCAAACTTGATGTTACTATTTATGTAAATTTTTAGTTAACTTGCTTTTCGTATTCATATTATTGCCAGATTAAATTTTTGAAAAAAAAAATAACGGGATCAGACGACTCTAAATGATGTATTTCTTGAAGAATTACATTTTTTTTATTAGAAATTTAATTTCAAATTACCTAAGTAAGAATGCCTCCCTCCCCCCCTAAAAGGGCAGAAGAAAAAGGCGTCATATTTTTACAAGACAATTTACCGGCCCATGATTTATTTGAGAATAAATCTTTACGAATATACAGGAACCAAAAAACTGGTAGGAAATGCTCACACGCCTTTTTCTTATTGCATTTAATGCAAGAATAAACTGTCATATTTTCATTATACTTGAAGTGTTACACAAATTTATAGTAGATATAACATATGCCTATAATATTTACCACTTTTCTGTGGGCCTCGGCTGGCTCAATGGAGATGGGATGGTTCGGGGGGGGGAGGAGGAGGCGTGAAAGGAAGCGCCACACGTGTTGGGGGGTGCAGGGTAGGTGCGAGTGCCAACGGCGAGGTAGGGGGGGTACTAGGAATTAGAGCAGAGATGTAATTGTAATTGTGCTGCCACACTTCCGGGCAGTCTACTAGTACTAACTCAAAAAAGAAAAATGCCACTCACCGGTCCGGTATTCCCACAACACTCACATTCCCTCTGGGCAACCCTTCCTGCATTACAGGGATCCAGGTCACTCTCTCTCTCTCTACGCTTCACATCCTCTTTTCCTTCTTGCGGCTCCGCTGGCGAGCTGCAATAGGTCAGGAAGGAAAAGCGTCTCTCTAAATAAAACACCACGCTTTATATTACAGACGGGCCTATATTATTCAAAATGAAATTACATTCTTCTCGTCCCTGTAATGTACAGCAAATAAATTTAACAGAAATCAAACTGCCAATTACCCCTAATATTTTCTATAAGTTTCACCCCTCGATATATTAAATATACAGAAATAAAATATACAATATCCGGTCTCACTTTCCTCTTTTCTATACCTCGATCTCGAGACCTTTCTTTCTCACTTAAACTATATATATATATATATGTATGTATGTATATATATTTCATATTTCAAATAATTGGCTTATATATATATATCTGTGCTACAGTTCGCTTTCACCTTAATTTTCCACTCGCTCGCTGGCGGCTCGGCGACTTCTCTCCTCCTTTTTACTGGAGTCCCAGAGGTTCAGGTCCCTTTCTGGTTGCTTGCGTGGTTAATTTCTCTGCCCTTTCCACTGCAGGCTTTTCCTCTGTACTCCTGAAGATGCACAGTATCCTTTTTCTACTCCTTGGGGTGTACAGGACTACAATTTAAATCCGGCTAGCCGACAAAAGATGAGGAGGTCTGTCTCTTTTAGAGGCCTCTGTTGAACTGACTCGTTACTTGTCTCGACCGCCCTCAGACATGTCCACTTTCAAACGCGTACTCACTTAGTGCACTGTTACACAAAAAGTAACCAATCAAATATATATATATATATATATTTATCTACGTTGCCTTTTATGGGTGATTTATGATCTCTGACCATTACTTTAAATTTCTAACTTTCTCATGGCCACACACACGCACGCATACACTCACACACGCGAGCGCCTTCCTTTCATATTTTTAGCTATCTATAATAATTTACGATCTTTTTTTTTTGTTTTTCGTACTGAATTACTAGATTTATAACCACATTATACGTCTAATTTTGTCCATATTCAATGTTACACTTAATGCCCTAATATAAATATTGACGTGGTGGGGATGTACTGAAGTTAGCACTCATGGGATTTAACTTGAAGTGATTATGTTTTATCCCAGAAGAAAGCGCTAATAGCATTGAAAAATTGCCAATAACATTTGAAATCCGTGGTCAAAAATTTCTCAGACACCTGTTAATATACAAAAAAATTCCCTATGGCACACTAGCCCATGAAGGGCCAAGGCTTGCCAGACGGCGATTTGAATAGGGGGTGGGTGGGTGGTAAACATCTAGGGCGCTGTTTAGTTCCGGCCTTCGCTACCTAGGGCGCTACTAACCACTTTTTATCACGATGCTGGGTTAACACCGACATTGCCCTCACGGGACCTCACCGACAGCCCTCGAACCCTGAATTCTCGCACGAAAGGCGAGTGCGCTAGCAACTAGACCAACGCGTGAGGACCTAAATATCCATTTTTTCCAGAAAAATATTTTGCAATAAGAGTGATAGGCATTTACCTATGCAGATATTATACGAAATTTAAAGACAAACGTTGGAGCGATTTATATATGCAGATATTATACGAAATTTAGAGACAATCGTTGGTGCGCTTTTTTGAGAAAAACACAAAAACTGAAATAATTTTTCAGTAAAGAAATGTTGAAATTTCAGAGTTCTGGATATTGACCAAAACTTTATTAGAACAAGATACGGTATTTGTCTCTAAATGGAATATCAAGTTTGTAAACTCTGCAATTTTTTTCTCTTTTTGAGACATTTTGGGACCAGAGTACTTGTTAAAAACAATTTTTTCTTGGTACTCATAAGTTCTCAACTTGTATTTCTGGTAAATTCAACTTCAGGAATTTGAAGAAGTCATGATATTTCTCCTTAAAGCACTGTCAGAAAGTATAAAGTCAGACTGTTGCACACGAAATTCTTGCACATGTATTCTTTATATTATATTTTTGTTTTACTACTGCTAATTAGGGATTTTCTAACCGGAATCAGAGCGTTAACGATAGTATGGTTCTTGTGGAACTGTAGATAATACTCTCAATTACATTCTCTAACTAAGCCATCCATGACCTATTTCTTTGCCTTTTTTCATTTTCTTATAAATAAAGTGTATTAATTTAAAACTTTTGTTTGCATTACTTAAGAAAATAAACTAACAGATTCGTAACTATTGTTATCGTAAAACATGAATTAAATTTATGTATATAATCTTCTTTATTACTGTTGTTTGACAATAATAACGATATAGAGAAAATTAAACATCGAATTTAATGACCCGATATGACAATATCAGCAAACTATTTTTTGGGCAGCCATCCAACTAGTGCATATAAATCTTATTCACTTTTCTCTATTGATTAATGCCATAATAAATTATATAGTTAGGGATACTCTGTGCCAAAGAAAAGTATAATAAAATAACTAATGACCATATACCTGATATTTAGTTTATTTAATTCATTTCTAAATATGCAAAATTAAAAAATTTATGACCCATTTTTTAGTATCAATTTGATGTGTTGGAATTAGTCATCCAAGTTCTATCCCCTCATACAAATCCTGTCATGGCTACAATCCAATCTTTATATTCTTGAACCTGAACTCCGGCAGTAGAAAATCAAAGTAAATAAACTTAAATCAAATCCAAACACATAGTATTCACCTTAAAAGAAAATTATTATTATTTTAAAGGTGATATACACTGCGACCTAAAAGATCTCTTGTGCTCCTCGGAGCCTACTCAGTGCACGGGCAGCCTCCGAGCAGTGTTCTCTAGCAACAGACAACACTGCCCATCACCGGACAGTGAGCTGTAGAGGCTCCTAGGAAGAGAAAACCTAAGGGCGCAACGCTGGATTCGTACGCGGGATCTCCCCTTGCTAGTCCAGCGCGCTATCACTGAGCTAATCTCTTCCTTCTCCCTTGACTTACGCCAATTAACAAAGGGCGGAGACCCCAGTAAGTGTGCTGAGTGTAAAGGGTAGTTTAAGTGTATTGTGTACTGTTCTGACCAAGTTCATGGATCTGTGATAACCCTTGGGGGTCGCTAATCGCCAAGTAACTGCATGTAACAGTTTCCCCTTGCGGCAATAAACAAAAAACTCTTCCTTCTCTTGCTTCAACAATATTATTATTCCCATTGCGAACTACCCGACTAATACACTATCCCAATACTCATACCAGACTAAAACGAATTGTCTGCAACATAAGATATAAAATACGTGGCAAAAGTTCAAAATTGACTCTAACGAACGAGAATAAACTATACAATGCACTTCTAGTTTCAATTTGGACTGATGTCTACGACATTCCAATCCAATCTAAGGATAGAGGTTTTTTATACATTTTTTCCATTATTACTACACTGGGGACCTAAGCCTATATGGCTTTATCCCCCCATTTTCCCTCAAATTCATTCCCCTAATTAATCTCCCCCGGTAGTCTACCCGTCAGTCTGCAATATCCCAAGACATCCTTTAACACCAATTCACCCTGGCAATTCCGCGAGAGTGGTGCCCTCCCAAATACCCGAAACCTAGTACCAGCGGAACGTGGACACTGAAGTAAGCAGTGATACACCGTTTCCGAGACTCCATCAACACAGTTCTGATATATTGGACTGGACATCCTCCCTATATTATGCATGTGATTAGACACCCATGTGTGTCCGGTCACTACACCCACCAAGGTCCTCTGTCCTATCCTACTAAGGGACAGGAGGTAATCTGAAACCCCCTGCTTGTTCCTTTGATGAATCTATTAGCCTGGAGACACCCTGCGTGCCCTCCCAGCATTTCCCCAAAACCCTCGTCTCCCAAAGTCTGATCTGACAATCACAGAACCTCTTAGTGATGGGAGGACGGGCTCACACAAAAAAGAGGATCCCTCTTAGCCAGCCGACCCGCCCTCTCATTGCCCTCTATTCCCGCATGTTCGGGTACCCAATTGAGCTGCACTTTACCGCTCTGAACTAAGCATTAAGCCTTCTTCTAGATTCTCCCACCAATTTCGAACTCCAACACGGCTTGCTCAAAGCCCTCAGTGCGGCCTGAGTATCAGAGAATATCCGCACCTCTTTAATCTCTCCCGCTCCCGGGCAAGGCAGCAGCATTCGATAATACCAACAACCTCAAACTGAAAGAAGTGGCCATGTCACCCAAGGACACCGAGCTCTCCCTGTCTAACTCCTGCAACCATGCTCCCGCTCCTGACAGACCAGTTCCCTCCTGCCTAGAGCCATCTGAATAGCAGCGAATAATGCCGTTACCCGCCTCCGTTAGCCTCGTAAGAGTATTCTCTCCTAGACTACCAATGCTAATCTGATAATCCCTCTCAAATCACTATTTCCTGCTCGTCTGATCATTTAGTGAGCAGAAATTCGTTTACTTGAGAATCTTATCCCCGATCCTAGTGTGGTCCCCCCGGAAGGATCTCACCCTTCTCCATTACATCTCATTCTGAGATAACCTTCACCTCTTCACCCACAACCACATACTGAAGATGGCTTAGCTCCAACAACATCTCCAGTACCATCGTCGGTGTCGTTCTCGTCACACCCGTTATGGCCAAACAAGCCGTACGCTGCGCTTCTTGCTATTTCTCCCTATCTAGGAACCTGTCCACCATGCCACTGCGGCATAGAGTATCCTTGGCTTCACCAGCTTCTCATAGATCCAAAGAAGGCCTCGTGATTTAACTCCCCAAGTCTTGCCCGCTAGTTTCCTACACTGCCAGAAAACTTTCTGTCCTTTCTCACATACATATTCAATATGAGTCCGCCAATTCAACTTGTTGTTGATGAGGAACCCTAGATATTTAACCTCACTGCAAAAGTTCAGTTCCTTACCGATGAGCCTAGATCTCCTGAACTCTTCCAGTTTCTTCTTCCTAGTGAATAGAACTAAAGTGTTTTTGTCCGGGTTTACGGTCAAGCCACAGTTCCTACACCACTGCTCCACGTATGACAACGCCGACTGCATCAGGTCACTCACACACTCAGATGCTTCCCTGTGATAAAGATCACCCCATCATCTGAGTACAACTGAAAATAGAATCCCCTGCGATTCTTCTCCCAGAGGATCTCATTAACGATGAGACACCATAGGTATGCAGACAAGCTTCCTCCCTGAGGGAAACCCCTACTAGCTTTCTCCGCATCTCTCAACCAAGAATAAACAATTCTCGAGGTCAGGAGGTTATCTATCCATCTGACAAGGGTCCCATTCACTCCCCTCTCCTCCAATAGCACCCTTATTCTATCATGAGCCATGCTGTCGAATGCCCCTTCAATATCGAAGAAGCATCCTATCGCATTCTGTTTTGACTCCAACGTACGTTCATTTCTCTCTACCAAATATGTAGTGCAGTCTCAGGTGATCTTCCTGCCAAATAGGCATGTTGGTTCCCATGAAAGGTACCCTTCATATCGCAATCCTACATCAAGAACAAGTCCACCAGCCTCTCTAGCCCCTTCAACATGAAGGACGCAAGCCTGAATGGCCTGTAAGCCTTAGGGTCTAAATAGTCCAACTTCCCGGGTTTGGGAATGTCCTGGCAGGGTTTCACAGAAAGTCCTCCAAGAATCCCTCTTCCTTCTCCGAATCCCCTTCCTATACTCATGCTTAACCTGATTAAACCGTTCCCAGGCCTCCTCCACATTACTTCTCCTAGTTTTCTCTTTAGCCGCCTCATCTGTCTATTCAAGGCAGTTAAACGTGCAGTCCACCTTCGTATGCATTACATTGTGCTCAGGACAAGAATTCTCATAAGCGCGAACAATCGAGCTAGTGATCCTATCCACTCTCTGATCCAGGTTCTCACCCTTAACGAGCGAACCTCCCGGACCTAACCTATCGTTACTCAGGACCGAGGCAAATCTTTCCCAGACAGCCCTTCTCGGATTCATAAATTTCTTCACATTACCCATCTCGAGACGCAGGGTGATTCTAATACCACTATGATCGGACAGCGTCCAGTCATCCATCACCTCTCAGCCGGTCGTCCAGGACAAAAAAAATGCCCGGAGGCCGCAGTAATAACTATAACTTCTTCCCTATTCCTAATAACAAAGGTTGGTTTCTTAACTCTATTTAAAAGAAAAAGGTTTCTAGTCACCAAAAACTCCGCAAGATCAATACTAATAATATAGCTAGCTAAATCTACTATGTGTTGCCATTTAGTGGAGAATGAAGCTATTTTACTAGCTGCTCTCTATATTTTGAAATATTGTACAATTTTATATATAATTTTATGAAATAAATAAATTCATTCATACATTCAATCCAATCCAAACCGACTTCAGTCCTTAGAATCTAAGATCCCAAGAACAGCTCGCTCCTTCAACCATATGATCCACTCCGACCTAAACATTCCAACTTAGAGCTAACCCAACCCCGCTACATAAAATTCCATTTCAAATTAAAGCTTCCCTCAAATCCTCTTCGGAGACTGAAGCGGCTGTGTGGCCACGGGACCACCTTAATGTTATCCAACTAGGGTAGCTGCTGGGTAAACCATGATATTGCCATAAAGGCAAACTACTTCCATCACTGGATTCCACACTCAAGTCACATATATATATGTATGTATTGATTATATATAAATGACCCGAATTTTATTTTCATTACTTTTGCGATGCGTTGTGTACAGCTGAAAATAAATTAATTAATTAAAAACTCATCCACTGTTCTTCATAGAATATTATGTATTACAAAACTAATATAAACTCATTGCCACTCGAGCTGCTTAAAGCGTTAGTGACTGCATTTCCTTAATAATGAAACTATTTCTATTTACTGTGGCCGTTTTAAGAATCATATTAAACTCGATGACAACAACACTCCCTTGCAAGTTTTGCTAGTAGGCTGTAAATTCTATAATATTCTCAGCAAAAACAACCACAGCTTAGAGAGTTAACTTTAATTTAATCCTTGTTAATTACACACTGCAATTTCTAAAAATAATACCATTGCAAATAAAGTTATATGAAGGGAGAGTGTGAGAGAGAAAGTTATGTCGCCACTAGCGATTTACATTTATAACAATTTTTTACTTCCTTCCTTCCTTTTTTTTTTTAAGAATTTTAAAAATGGTAAAGAGAAGCTTCATTCAAAACAGACAGCGTTATTGTGCTGCTTAGTATCTTAGAAAGTTAAATAATGAGAACGGGTGAATGGGTCCGCAATGTTAGAAAACATCAGAGATCTTTTCCATTTAACCAGCTTCATTTTAAGATAATCGACCAGTTTTGATTATTCACCCATCTTCAGTAAATATTAATAAACAATGTGAAATCGTCCACTCGCTTAACGAGACTGACTTTGTATTGTGCTAAGCGATGACGTATCAAGGTATGTGTGTCTGTGTCTTTGTGACGTGTGAACAAAATATCTCGAAACGAAAAATCACAGCCTGAAGTGCTGCTTTCAATAAAATCTATATAAAACTGCGAACAATAAAAGCATTAAAAGGATTCTAAGTTTCATGAAAGTCGGTTAATAATTATAGAAATTGGTTTTTAAATATTTTAAAATTTTATCGAAAACCACGGCTCCACGAATTGTAATGTTATAGGGTTATCAATATTTCTGTGTGAAATGTACTTCAGGATTCGGGGAATTTGTTATGTTATTTTTTACGTGTTATTGTATTTCTTAATTGATAATGCAAATTTAATAAATTATGTTAAGGAATAATGAAATTGATGATTACTCATATTTAATTTATTACAAATGGAATAAAAGAAAGTGAAAAAAGTTGAAGAAATATAAACGCTCTTGGCCATCATCAACTTCTGACCTTTCACTACTTCATTAACAAAGAAAACATGTTAATTAGTTTCTTGGGAAAGTATTTAACAGGTTTTTGTTTCTTTTTCTTTGTGAAAAAATTAATTGTTACTCTTTCTAAATTTTTTAATTATAATATTTCGCATAGTGCAATGATGACGTTTCTTCCATCATGAAATAAACACGAACAAAATTATTACCCACAAATCCTCGTCGGTGGCCACGGGACTATTCGTGACCATCGAAACATATTGTAACGCCGATCTCTTAGTGTAGCCGCTGTGTAAGCTAATAATAATAATAGCAAACTAACGGCTAACACCATTGTATATTGGCTATATTATGTATGTACATAAAATACGCTCTCATCACTTTTGCTTGTTGTACATTGTATACATTTGCAAAATAAATAATTAAATTAAAAAAGAAAAGAAAAAAAAAAAAATCTGGAGTGAAACACTCAACAACTTTCCCGTATTCATGTAACTTTCTCAAAATTGTGATTACAAACTTGTAGTTAGTATAAAAAATTTAATGAAATTCGTCGCTGTTTTTGTGGGAAAATCACAAAAAGTTCAGTAAAAACACACTCCGGTTTACTAATTTTCATGAAACTCAGAATTCCAACAACACATTTAATTCTGATTAATATCATTTAGATGATAGAATTGTTTAATAAACTGAAATAGCACTTTAGATAAAAACCTAACCCCACCCCTCCCCTAAAAGAACCTTAAATGAATTTTTCCGGAGAAATGTTACAAATAAAAGTTGTAGCTCATTTTATGTGTAGTTGATATACCAAGTTTAAAGCAATTTTTGTGTGTCATTTTTGAGAAAATCGCAACAAAGTAAAAAAAAAACTAGTAAAGTTTTATATCCGGTTGAGAAATTTAGACAAATAACTTGCTGTCGGATCCACGGTGATCCCTAAACGGAATATCAAGTTTGAACTTTCTACAATTTTTCTATTTTGAGATATGCTGTTCATACAAACACACACACATCCATTTTCTAAAATAAAGCACTTTTTGGACTTAGTGGACCTCAAAACGGATATATCCGGTGAAAACTTGATATCGAAAATTTGTCATGATTACAATACTTCATCTTACTAGGAGTAAGAGAAAGTAGATACAAAAAAAAAATAATAATGATAATAAAAGATAACATGTTCTTCCAATCGAGAATATTACACAGAGAACATATCAATGGCTTCCTAACATTAATATCGTTTATGTCTCTAGGTACAAGCGAAAGTTCAAAACGACTTTTTATAGAGGAAATTTGTATGATCTCTGAAGATGATTCCTAGTTGATGATGCAACAGATGCCTTTACACCAGTTGATTCTAAGCAGAACCTAGTTACAATTGGCGTTTATTCCTAGAGGACATGATTGTTGAACACTTATTCACATTCAGTTTCCTATTATCCATTCAGTAGAGATTGAAAAATTCCTTAACTTTGTCTAATTGGTGGATTGATATTTAGATAATAGGGAGGTTGCTAATGATTTTTGGAACACCTGATCTGGAGCAAGAAATGTTCTCTTCAAACTTGAGATATATTAAATCATAAGAAAACTAATTCTACTTGGTTCCATTCATTTTGATAATGTGTGTTCTGCAAACTGATCTATTATGATAAAAACACATTTTCAGACCAATACGAGCAGCATAATTGATGGTAAAGTTTATTTAAAAAAAAAAAAAAACTTTAGCCAATTCCAGCCAGCACTGATTAATGAATTTTGCCCACCTTGCAAAAAGTGGTCTCGCGTTCTGTAGTGGAGTACAGGTGTTCTCATAATGAAGGTGAACTAATTCCAATCCTAACAAAAAAACTCTTGAAATTATAACTTACCTCTGGAAAATTATTATTAGGCAGGTACTTTCTTTATTTTTTTATAAATTTTATTTTATGAAAGTATCTTTGTACAGAATGATTATCTGGTGATTAAGAAAGAGAAATTCAGAAAAGAATTTTCTTAATAAATTTTATAATATCATTAGCGTGAGCCAGGAAGTAAGTAGAAAGAGCTGTAATAAAGGTGTAATTAAAATTTGCGGTACCCTCACTAAAATATGCCTTTGAATTTACACTAATGATTTAACAAAGGTGGGTTGGTTTTCATAAAAACCTTTTTAGTACATTGTTTTAGTGGGATAATAAAAGGGGGATCTGATAACATGGCCATTTTAATTATTTATAGAAAATGTTTTTTTTTTATTAATTTTTACTTTATTACAAAAAGTATAACAATGAAGTCCAAATAACAAAATAATTGATGTAAATATATGTTTGACTGTTTTATAGAGTTAGTAACTTGTTTTCCTGGTGTGCAAATTTGAATGTATTTCTATTGATAATGAGTCAGAAAACAGGAAAAAATTCTTTAAAATTCAGTGGTTAAAATTAATAATAATAATAATAATAATAGGGAAGGCTGAGGAATAGGCTAGTTGCTCTAGGAGCCTCTACAGCTCGCTGTCCGGTGGGTAGTGTTGTCTGTAACGAGAGAACACTGTCCGTAGGCCAGCAGTGCACTGAGAAGGCTCCGGGCGGCCAATGACCATAGATGTTGACGTGCCTTAAATTAAAAAAAAAATACTATTCGAGCATCCAGCGGGGCTCAGATATTCCATAGTTTCCCTTGAGGGTCAACTAAAGACTCCTACAATATATGTATCTTCTTTTCAAAACAAAAAGGTGAAACTACCAAACTTATACAAAAGAATAACAAAATTAACAAATCTCAGAGATAATCCAGTTAATTACTGAACTAGGCACTTACTCTACATATTGGAGATTATCTACTTTCTTCCATGTTTAGTAATGCTTCAAATTAAAGCAAAATACTTGAAAAACTACCAAAATTAACGTTATTTCTAAGGTCATCTTTCGTTCCTGGAACGCTGGACGTTGACAAGTAACCCACTAAAAGACGCGACTAAAAATAATTCACTTTTTATTTTAATTCATTTAAAAAGTTCACATAGAATGTTTTAATTTTTTATTACTTGTCCAGAAAGACAAACAAATGTTTTATGAAGGTTAATATAATTAAAATATTTGCTACTACCTGCGACCTATTTGAAAATAGAGTTTATGATAAATTTAAATTATGTTTTTACAAAGAATAATTTGTTCACCTGAAAAATAATATTAAATTATTAATTATGCTCCCGAAAATGAGAATATTTTTTTATTTATAACTTTACCTTTGACCTTTCAAATCTACAAAATTATGTAATTTAATTTGGCTAAAAACTACTTATGTTTATTTATTGGAAAGGTGGATTCAAATATAAAATCATTTCTTACTTTCTCTTATTTATTAGTCATAGATGATATATGAAAAATTTTGACCTCTAATCATATCCATTTAATTATCATATACAGGGTGACCAGAGTTATATGCTCCACCCACTTTTTTTTTAAACGGCGGGAAATTTCGAAAAAATAGAAAACACGTATTTAATCATTTTTAGTCTAGTTTATTTTCAGTGATTGATCCATTTTTTTATACCCCAATATCCCGAGATACAGCATCCAACTATTTTTTTTCAAATGGAACATTATATTTTTTTTTGCATATTTTTATAGTACTTGAGCCTCTAAAAAAATTAAAAAAAAAAAATTTAAAATCGGTTAGGTTTTTCAAAAGTTATGGTAATTTAAAATATGAAAAACAAATTTCAGTTTAATGTCAAAATTACCTTATTTTTTCTTTAAAGAAGCTCTTCAAACTGGGCACCATCAACGGATAGGAAAGCCAAAGCTCTGGACTCCCACGCTCTGTTTGTAGCAGCACTTAGGTGGCAAAGTCAACATCTAGGCAGGCTAGAGTTATTCGACGTTCCAGATCTTCGACTGGATTAAGGTTACTGTACACTTTATTTTAGATATCCCCACAAAAATAGTCCATTGGGGTTAAGTCCGGAGATCGAGGTGGCCATTGGATCGGACCATGAGTTCCTAACCACTTTTCGTGGAAATTTCTGTCCAGGTAACGTCGAACAACTCTCGCATTATGTGCCGGGCAACCATCTTGTTGAAAATACATATCTAACCGACGTTTTAGAGGAACATCTTCAAGCAAAACTGGCAAAATGTCTCTTAAAAAAGTTAGATACCTTTCACCAGTTAAGTTCCCTTTGTAGAAGTATGGGCCGATTAGTTGGTTTCCTAAAACTCCACACCAAACGTTTGTAGAAAAAACAACCTGATGGCGTGTGGCGAAGGTAACTTGTGGATTTTCTTCTGCCCATATTGTAAAGTTTCAACGATTAAGAAGGCCATTGTTGGTAAACTTTGATTCATCAGTCCATAAAATTGTGCATTTTTTGTGGGGATATCTAAAAAATAAATGTACAGTAACCTTAATCCCATGACTTCAGTCGAAGATATGGAACGTCGAATAACTCTAGCCTGCCTACATGTTGACTTTGCCACCTAAGTGCTGCTACAAACAGAGCGTGGGAGTCCAGAGCTTTGGCTTGCCTATCCGTTGATGGTGCCCAGCTTGAAGAGCTTCTTAAAGAAAAAATAAGGTAATTTTGACATTAAACTGAAATTTGTTTTTCATATTTTAAATTACCATAACTTTTGAAAAACCTAACCGATTTTAAATTTTTTTTTTTTAATTTTTTTAGAGGCTCAATTACTATAAAAATATGCAAAAAAAAATATAATGTTCCATTTGAAAAAAAAAAGTTGGATGCTGTATCTCGGGTTATTGGGGTATAAATAAATGGTTCAATCACTGAAAATAAACTAGACTAAAAATGATTAAAGTTTTCTATTTTTTCGAAATTTCCCGCCGTTTAAAAAAAAAGTGGGTGGAGCATATAACTCTGGTCACCCTATATAATAAAAATGAATATTTACTTCAATTGTTTCTCCAAAAAGTTGAAGCTTTTTAGAAAGCGTAATATCATGCAATTTAAACATAATCTTTTACTTTATGTTGAAAAGACTTAAACCACCAAAGATTTTTTTCATTTTTTCCAACTATCTTTCCTGTATGAGAAAGTATTGCGTAATAATTTTTCGAAATTAATTTTCAAGAAATAACAGTTTTTTGATGTCTCTTAACTGCGAAAATTATTTTGTGATAAATTGTGATTGTCTGCGTTCGTGTGTATGTTTGTATTTGTTTGTATATAAATATTCATTCAATAACGAAAAAATTCCCAGGAAGTACAAATGCACAAATTCGATTTAGGTCATCGATTGATTCTTCACAATTTATTCTCTAAAACGGTTCCACATTGATTTTTGCTGCAACTAGTTATTAGTTATAATTATGGTAATCGTGCCAGATTTTAGGAATTGACTTTTCACCGGAAATACACGTTTTGAGGTCCCCTGAGTCCAAAAAAAAAAGAGAAGTGGTTTTTATGAAATGTCTTGTGCGTGGGTGAACAAAAAAATCTCAAAAGCGAAAACTCGTAGGAAGCTTAAACTTGGTATTTCGTTTAGTTATACCACCGCATCAGATACATAAGATTTAAGGCATTGGATTCGTTTATAATATAAACAAACGTTGAAATTTTTCTCTCTACAAATTAATGGCAAACGTAGATGAAAATCCAAAAACGAGTCAGAACCGACAAAATGAAGCATGCTATGACGGATAAAATCATAGCTGTTATCCAGTATAATGGGTTTGAAAAAGAGAGAAATCGGGTTTGTTAGATAAATGAACTGCAACTAATTTCTTATTACTTATAATAAGGAAAGTAACACAAACTGCCTGGACTTTATACGTAATATATAAAATGGTAGCGAGCGATTTAGAGTGAGTAAAGAGAAAGGTAGTTGACGCGTAGTGACTGCTGTATGAACTGTGTCATGACTCCTGGAAGACCTCCTCGTAGCTGTGTTTAAACAGATTCTCCCACGCTAGTCTGGCCTAAACTAGAGAGTGATCCTGTCAATTTTTATGTCTCTCTCTCTCTCTACTTTGGCTCCCTCTCTTCGGATCCTATTATATCCAGCATTGAGAACCCAATCACATATTAAACATTTTAATGTTGCAATTTATCATAAAAAAACTTTCTTGATTAAATTATATTAGAGTAAGAGAAAGCTGTATGAGTGTTTTATACCAATTTCCTTTGTTTTTCTTTGACTATTTTGTGGTTTGGTACCAGTTAGATCTATACAAAATAAATAATTAACATTGAAAGTATAATAATATTTATTTTATTCAATTGATTTTCAGTTTATAAATGTGTCTCCTGAGAAACCATAAAAATTTAAAATGAAATGAAGAATGATTTTTGCTTGAATGCGTTGAAACATACCGAACCCCAACTTCCACCATAGTACATCATTTTTCTTGATGATTAACTTGCCGTCAAGGAAGTGTGTGGTCGACCACTCGCTCTCATACTGTCTCTTTCACTCACTCACACACACACACACACACACATGCACACACACGCACACACACACACACGCATTCTCTGTCTTCCAGCAATTCAAAGGTTGTACGCAACCAAATATTATAAATCTTAGTTAATTTATTACTTTAACTCCATGCTGTATAGATAATGTTTTATTCTTTTATATTATTATTAATGATATTATATTATATCTGAGTTGTGTTTGGTTTTTATTTTTTTTTTCTTTCTTTCTTTTTTTTTTTTTTAAACTCATTAGAAATCATAATTGAAATTTTATTCATAATTTCATGTGAAATGTTCAGAAAGAAAAAAAATTATTTTTATTCAAAATAGAGTAAAATGGAATAATGTGGCCAGCTATAATAAGTTTCCACGTCTATCGTTTCTGCTGAAATATTCTTGATTTTAGTCAGAACCTTTATAATCAGAATTTTTTTTTTTGTGTTTTTTTTGTTTTACATTAGTTCCAAACAGCAGTGATTTCGTGATTTCTTCTTCTTTTGTAGTTTAAGTCATGTACATAATTTCCCGCCCGTTGGCCGCGCTTTATACTCCATTAATTGATATGATTTTTTCTATCGAACTCATAACCTCGTTTGTAAGTAAATTAATTTTTTCACAACCCAAACAAAGAATAACAATGACTTTGTTTTATTCTTAAAAGATTGCCAAACTGATATTTCTTTACATTTTCTTAAATTGAATCCTAACTTACCGAAATTTTTGATATTAACTGAAATTTTTGTTGATCTAATCAAAATTCAATATGGCGTCATATATGGCCTTCTTAATAAAATCAAGAAACCTCATAGCTCACTCACTACTAATGGACCAAGAAGGATGATTTCTAAACTACAATGAATTACTTTGATGTAACAACATTGCTTCCCACAATGTTGCAGAGTTTTGTTTCCAGTGGATCTCCTTCAGACCAGTTTGGTGCATTACGTCTTTCTCTGAAAGTGCAGAAGGTCGAGAATGTATTTTAAATTTAGGAAATAACTGTATTCTTTTTTTTAATTTAAGGCGCGTCGACATCTATGGCCATTAGCGCCCCGAGCCTTCTCAGTGCAGTGCCTCCGACAGTGATCTCTCCCTACAGACAACACTGTCCATCACCGAACAGTGAGCTGTAGAGGCACCTAGGAAGAAAAAAATCTAAGGGTAGCACTGGACTCGACCCGGGACCTCAGTGTGGGAGTCCAACGCGCTAGCCACTTAGCTAATCCCTCCCGTAAACAACTGTTAGTGTTTCAAATAATTATGGAATTCTGTGAAAATCACGATGCTTTAGATAGAACTACAGATACTATTTAGTTATAGGTAACATCCATACTGTGAGCTAGGAAAGTCTTTCTGAACCTTCATAGTTATTCGAAAGAAAAACGATCCGTGCCTAGCCTAGAGTGTAATTTGAGCCGTACTCCACCTAAGATTCATCAATCAATTGATTCACCGAATTTAGGCTTTCCTTCCTTCTTATGAAATAGCCAGAGCTTTTCCGCTTCTTTAACTTTCAAGCTTCTTAATATCTAAACTTGATTTCTTCGCACCAAAATATATGTCTTCAATGAAATAAATATCTTTTATTTTCTCTAACTACTTATTATAATAAGAAATTTTACAATCGAGTTAAATTTTCTACTGAAGTTTACACAGGAACACATGTTTGATGTCCTCTGAGTCTGAAATAGTATTTGGTCTGATTGTATAGTAATAGTGTGTGTGGTCAGCATAATTCAAAAATGGAAAATCGCAAAAAGCTGAAACTTAATATTTAGTTTAAGTGCTGTTTGGCGGAACTGACAATAAAGTTTTGATCAAAATCAAAATCAGTCAACCGGAAGTATCACTTAACTGAATGGATTTTCCAGTTTTCTCTTCTTTAAAATAAAGATTACGTATAAACTGAAAGAATGAATTTAAAAAGAAAATAAAAAAATCTGGTTGTCAATTTGGCTTTTTACATTTCTTTACTATAAATTGAAAAATCGTGAGAAATCGGCGGTATGTGATTACTAAGGAACAGAGAAAATTGAATTCTAAAAACATCCTCCGAAAGCAAACCATTCAAAAGCTAGTTACTTTATAACTTAAGATATATATCTTGAGAGGGCAGTGTTTAAAGTTTACAATCAACCGTGGATAGTCTGTTTATATATTTTATTTTTAATTAAATCAGCTGCTATGAAAAATAGCAATATCCAAGAATAGTATTATATAAACATGGTATTATCTGTTTAATACCCTGATGAATCAATGTTAGTGTAATGGAATTTACAGCACAGCTTTCTTTTGTTTCAATCAATTTATTCGAAACAAAAAACAAGATTTAATCTTGTTATAAGAGAAAATTCCCCATATTTTTCTCTTTTTTTTGTTAATTAAACGACATTTGAATGATAACTGAAGCTAATATTTATTCACTCTCTATTTATATATCTCTTCTGGGATTAGCCATTAATTCAGGAATCTTAGAATTCCTCGAGTATCATCGTCTAACAACATGAACACCTGTCTATTGGTAATGTCACTCACTCCCGTTATACATGGTGGAGGTAATTGAAATGTGCTTCCACTCGGTTTATCGCATCTGTAGGCACTGTCTAGCATCACACTGTCTACCCATTCTATGTAGAGACAGAGAGCACTATTAATAAACAATTATGGAAGCTGTGGTTTGACTTCATTGCCATTAACATCTAGCATCTCCAAACCCTTAACTAATATGTCAGTAAAATAAAAAAAATATGTCTGTCTTCAGCTGTTATAGAAATGGTCACATGTCCGCTGCATGCCCATTGTTCTGCCAAGTGATCCGCCGTCAAACTACGCCAGCTGGTCATCAGTCTTATCCACTAATATCACTCGGAGTAAAAACGTCCTTGTCAGCTTAAGTAATATGTGGCCAAGATAGGAAGATTTTGTGACATTTTATTGTCCAAATAAAAACTCTGGTTACTGTTACCTGTCTGAGAACTTTTTCATTAGTAAGCAGATCTGTCCAGGAGACGTCTAGAATTTTATGATATATCCACCGTTTTGGAAATATCATCCATCGGTGATATTTTTAAGTCCAGGACTCTATATCAAGAAGATGGATCGAACAATTATAGCATTTAACCATTCTTTATGTTAAATTTAAATTCAGATTGTTATTGCACAAAAACGTTTATTAAAAATAATTTTTAATCCAACATAGATATGTACAATTACTCCCCAAGCCCTACAATCATGTTGCGGCATCCTTTTGACGGGCCCAAAATCTATGATGCTTATTTTATTTTATTTTTTAATTTACTTTCTATCCAACCTCAAATGCCCATATGATTAAACTATTCTCAAAAATTAGTGGCTAATAAACACAAACTTACCAATAAATACGTTCGGAGTTCTAATTGAAACAGACCTATACTTAAATACACCACCCGATGGGTTCGAGTATTTGATATTTCTCGTAATTAATCGTATTTATTATCTTATTCTATTTACTATGTAATGAACAAACTTCAGAAGTGTTGTTTTGAAATATTCAATATTCCGTACATCCCTGAATAGCATTCACTAAGTTTTTCAAGCTAATAAATACATTTATACAAATAAATACACTCACACAAATTCATAGTAGTCACATTGTTTTGAAACTAGTCTTCCCCAAAAGTACGTAATGGACAAAGTTCTAAACAGGAGGTTGTAATTTATTGCTTAATCAAATACAATGAATGTGATGTAGGTGGCGGGGAAGGAACCTGTTTGTCATCCTATCATTCACCATGCCAGCTTCCGCCAACTTAATGAATACCACATCAATCAAATCAAATCTGCTTTAACTAAATTTTACTCCGAAATTATAAACTCTAAGTTAAACTATCTACTAAGAATTCCTTTCACGTTGATTAATCCAAGAAATACCGTAATTGGAATGGAAATAACACATTCCATATTGATCGTGAAAAATCCTTCTTTATAATCATTTTAAATCCGAATTATTTCCAGCACAAACAAAAACAGCAGAATGACAGTTACTTTTGCTGCTCTTGTGTTTTAGATTTTATTCCACTCTCAAAACTGATACATTAAATATTCCCCATTTTGCAACATTATAAAAGTCATTCCGATCGAATATGGTAGCAAAGAAAATCGGTCCGCATAATAATATCCAGCAATTAATTAATTCTAAGGCTCTTAAAGTATCTTAGATAGTATTTAGAATTATTTTAATTTTAAATTTCCTCACGATAACTAAATTTAATAATTAATATAATATATATCTAATAATAATTAGATATATTTAATATAATATATATCTAATATTCTATAACATATTATACACATAACATATATAATACACATATATATTACTAGTATATGTTATTTTATAACATATAATAAACCTTTATACACGTATTATATTATATTTATTGTATCTATGAAAATATACACATATTTATATATTTATTTTATTTATTTATTTATATATAGTAATTCTCTAAACTTATACATAGTATAGAAGTAATTCTCTTTATTACGCATTTATTATCTAAAATGAAATTACCAGTATCATTTAGTTGTAAAAAGACAAAGTACTATAAATCAAAGAATATTTTACATAAAAATAATGGTACTTTCATTATTATAACAAGTTCTAGCATCACTGTCTTCATCAGTTTAAAACAGCTGCTTGACTACGACCCACTTACACATGACCTCTACTATTCATCTAACGATAGTATATCTTCTAAAAATCTGTACGATGGAAGAACAGCATTCAATGATACGATTTCTAATAATATAAAACCATCTGAAATTTCCTCCCGAATGTTTAAACAAATACGATGTAAAACACTTGAATTTCCGGATTGCTAGCTAAATGGTTTGCTAGCGGGTTTTTAGCAAACCACTGACTCGGTCTCAACCCGGAAATTCAAGTGCTTCCATGAATATGACTGCGGAAACCTAAAACACCACAATACGATGTAAGTTGTATGAATCGTGCAAACTTCGGTAAGCTCAAATATGATCGCAAAATCAATTTAGACGTACCAATCGAGATTTCAACTCTGTACTTGAATTTTATAATGATGATTTGTTTATTCAAGAAAACAGACAAGTTCTTTAGAACAAAGAAGTCTATGGGAAGAATTACTCGTATCCTGGGAATACTGTCGCGCCTATGTGGCGCAATCGACAATTGAAACTATTGAAAAATTAGAATGGCAGCATAAGGCTTTCTGAAGTGCATCCTAAGCAAATTTGTATATCTCTACTTCAAGAAATGTAAAACAAACTAAACTTCAAGGTTCTTGAAAAAGAAGAGATTCAAGGAATGCAAGATTCTTGCTTTTTCTTTTTTTACGAAACATGAATACATTTTTTCAGATTGACAGGAATTTATTGTCTATCAATGCTTAATTGTGAAGGAGAGAAGTCTCTGGAGCCTGAAATCATACACTTTTAAATAAATCTCATAATTGTGACGTCAATATGGAAATAAGAAGGAAGCCTCACAGAACGGTAGCTGCACGGTAATAGCAAAAACGTTTTGTGCAACATAAAGTGATTGGCCATTTGGTATAATAATGCAGCGTTATCATAATCTCGTCAAACCGAGAAACCTGCTGCAAGAAAGGAACTATAACCATGAAACTGGTTTTTCTGAGACCTGAGAAAATGTAACTATTTTTGAATGTAACTTTACTTGCTGTCTCAGCTTGAAGATTTGCGATTCTCCAGCTCGTAGAAGCGTAAAAGCAAAAGTAGTGATAAGGCAAAAAAGTTCTATTGCCTTATCAGCTATTCATTTTGTTTGTTTTTTTAAATAAAATATATTTAAAAAAAAATTGATAGTTTTAATATATGATCGACTGGATTTATAATTATTTATTAATTTTGATTTTGAATTCCGATTTTTATTGATAATAAATAAAGTAAGCTGAATATCTCCACTGTTCAAAGCTTTAGTTACTGTGAAAGCAAATAATTATTCATTAAATAAGTCCATGGACACTTCGAAAAGGGAATGGACTAGCCACTTCAGTGATATTAGCGCCCCTGCGGGTATTCCGGTCTAACGATCTAACAACATATACACTCCAGCACTAAAACAGCCTATTTCTACTGTAATGAACAGGGCATTATTTGGGGCTTAGTGTACTTAATTACATTGACACTACACAAACGATTACTTTTTATGAACAAATGCTCACAGAAGGAATTCAGAATATATCCTTTAGTTCACAGTGAATTTGGCTTATAGCATGTTTCTCCATATTTATAACATCTTAGCCCTAGGATTAAGTAGTTCCTTTAATAGTGAAGGACTGCACCCCAAGGTGGCCCACATGCACGATGAAGTTTGTACTAGATTTCCACTGGGAATTCAACTTGGGTTTTCTTGCACAGTAGACGAAAGTATCTTAGTTGGGCTATCTCGAAACACATTATCAAAAATAGTTGATGATGATTCAATTATTAGACACAAAAAATTTAACTGTAATTAAGTAAATGAATTCAAATTAGAGGTGTATAAATGGGTGACAGGGGCGATAATTAGTTACGGCGGCCAAGTTTGCGGTTTTGAGCCGTGCGACCAGCTTGAAAAATTATAAAGGCTGTTTATCAAAAAAGTATTTTCATTGCCGAAATATACCCTCGAATATATTGTGACATAAGAAACGTGTATTAATTCAATCAATTCCCATACGTTAAAAATCCCCTTTGCTTATGTAACAAAGTTCTGGAATTGCCTGCTTGTCGTTTGACTTAGATTTTGGTCAGAGAAGTTATTTTTAAAAATGTTTATTGATACAGAAGGTAGTTTGGAGCTGGGACAAAGCTATGGCATCCAAATAGATGTATCTAATGTTACTGAGCTATCAGAGTCAGAGCAACAATTTATTTTTATAAATGTTTAGAGTCTAGATTTAGTCTACCTTCAGAACACTGCTCTCTCGATATGTATACTCCATATATATAAATCATGAGTTTAAACCGTCAAGCTATGAGATTAATCTTTAAGTGTAGGGCTGAACTGTTAAATTTGATTCGCAAACTGTGGAATCAGAAGGCTGCTGACATGTGTTCCCTGTGTAGTTTTGAACAAAAAGAGGAAACTTTGCACTTTATTGGTATATGCCAAGGATTGTGAGAATTCAGGATACGCTGTTTAGGCAAGGAATCGTGTACCAAGGAAGACGGATTGACTTAGTGAGGGGAGTAAACTGGTGCCAGTTAGTAAAGTTTGTGCGAAATGCACTAGCTTATCAAAAAAAAATTATTATTATAAAGATTTACTTTTTTGTTTTTGTATTATAATGTAGTTATGTTAACAATCTACTTGTTGTTTTGCTTATGTATCATTACAATCTTTTTTTATGTATTTTTATTGTATTCTTCATAAACTAGTTGATAACACAGACGTTGACAGACGGATATATTCCATGTCTACGACTTGTATTTATTTGTTTTACTTTATGTTTTACTTTTATATTATGTACTTTATTTTCATTTAGTAAACACATTTCTACCTAGGTACCTAAGTTAAAGAATTCACAGTGATTAAAGTTTATTCATTATTACTAAATAATATAAATAATACAAAAAAAAATCTGAGAATATTAAAACCTTTAATCTACTGTAGTTTCCAGTATATTATCTTAATGGATCATAAGTTAATTTCTCTGGAAGAAAATTTCCATGATTTACCAGGAAAGATGGTTGGGCTGGGCTCCTTGCCCCATGATTTTGCTCCATGTTTTCCTTGAAGAAAATATAATTATTAAAACAACCACGCCTTCCTAGTGAATTTTCATAAACTTTACCAGCTGCCTCCAACTCTCAGTTCCTATTTAATTATCTTCCAGCTTTAATATAATTTAAAATGAATATTATCAGTGTTAAGGGTTGAATTATTTTTTTTTCCTTTCACCCTTCTGCCTAATAAAAAAGAAATATTAAATGTGTCCCTGAATACTATAATTCTTTTTATATTTCCAATTAATTTCAATTAGTGAGAATAAATTAATTTATAAATTAGTTTATTTCAATAATTTTCACTTTTCGGCTGTTCTAAAGCAAAAGTATATTTTTATTTTTAAAGTGAAGGCAAGGCAAAAGAGAGCTGACAATGTAATAAATTTCTGACAAAAGTTATTGTGTAAAAAAAAGAAAAGGAATATCGGAAATTCCAATATGGTTCATATAACGTGAGAATGGTTTACCGATATCGGAAATTCCTATCAGGAAATCAACGTTACTTTAAATTAATCTCTTTTAACTCTTTTGTGTTCTACTTTGAAGCAAGTCACTTTAACAGTCACTTTAAGGTAAAATTAAGATATTGACCATTGGTCCATTAGAGTAGAATAGTACGTGATTGTCCAGCCAAAAGTTGGGGATCACCATTATTTTCGCTATAAATATTCTATGTGTCAGGCTATAAATTCTTTTTCTACCACGTGCCCTTCTAAAAGAGGGTAGACTGCACTTAGACCACAGCTAGGTCCATTATTATACTCATCGTTCATTCTCATGTTTAAATCGCTATATCACTGATAAATGTCCACGCTCTATTGTGATAGAAATTCCGATTTCAAATTCTCAATCAATATAAATTTGAAGGGTATGGAACATGAACAGTTCGCAACTAATGAATAGCGGCTGGACTGAGCTACAAAAAGGCTTCTTTAGTCAATAATCTATAAAATATTGTAAAACAATTATTCGTCATGATAATTAGAAAGCGCTAAAAAATACGGTTTACTTGATTCCTAACACAACAATCAGCCTTTGATCAAACTCTATCTCTTAACCTATTCCTTTTAGTTGGGGGGAGGGATTTTTAAGAAGTTAAAAGAAATAAATCTTTAGTCAGTAACTCTTCTGGGCCTTTGTAATTGAAAGAATTATAAAAAAAAATGAAAAGGTTTACTTTAAAAATAATTTTCACTCCACTCTGTTTTGATAACTCAAAGAAAATAAAAATAAAAATGGAATGGAAAGCACTTTTTACAGATTCACTTACACTACACCTACGGACACATAACACGAAAACGAAGTCAACTGTTTCAAAGCTAGAAACAACTAGTTGTAACAGTTCTATTTTTAGTTTATAATAGTTTTATTTATAGTAAATGGCCAGACACTGAAAACAAGTAAACATAATAATAAATTATCTTTTCAAAGTTGGTTATTTGTTTCAATACAAAGTCTTTCCTTATAATTTTTGTTTTTCAAAAGGAACAAAGCTTTATTTTAATAAAATAAATAATAAGCAAATATGGGAGAGGATTAGCTCAGAGGCAATAAGGACTCTCACGCGAAGGTTCTCGGGATCCAATCCAGCAGTGCTGCTCTTAGATTTTCCCCCCTCTAGAGCTCAATGTCCGATGACCGACAGTAACGAGAGAACATTGTCTGGAGGCAGGAAAAAACAAGCAAATGACCAATGCTTTAGAATTATAATGGAGTTGATGAGGAGAGAAATTGGGATTGATTAATTAGAAGAGATATGAAGACACTGTTATAATATAGCTATAAGTTACACAAACTGCACTCGACTTGTAATGATTTTATAGAATAAAAGGTGGGAATAGAGATCGGCTGTCTTTTGCTGACCATCAATAGTATAAGTTGCCATATTCTTAATTTTCGATAAGTTTTACTTTCAACACTAATAAATTCCCACCTATTGGGAATTGTGTTTTTTGAGTTCTTTAATGATTCTCATAAAAAAAAGTCGATAAGATTTGAAATGTAAAAAGAATTGAGTGTAAAAAAATGAAATATAAATAAGTAAAAATGAAATATAAATAAGTAATGAAATAAATATATAAAAATATGTAAATATGAAAAACTGAAAGAAATGACTTCTGGACCTCATGAAGAGGGGTCTTCTTCTACTAGGTTTCGAGGGGTTGGCCTTAATGAGGCTACAGTGCCTGGGTTTGAGTCCCCCCCCTGCATCATTCTAATTGTAATTCAAAACTAGCAGTAGGAAAACGTATCGTAGCAACTCCTCTAGAACTTTTTCCAGAAACAATTTTTCATGAAAATATTTTTCAAATAAAAGTAATAGTCATTAATGTGGTAGTGTACAAAGTTTAAAAAAGAAATTCTGTGTCACTTTCCACAATTTAAAAAAAAACTTTCACTAAATTTGTAATTTTCCGATTGTTGGTTTAGTAACCGAACCTTATTGTCAGATGCAGTGATTTTTTTTTTCTTTGTTTTGAGATATTTTGTTCACAGGAAATAACACAAAATATTTTTGTTTCTGGTGGAAAAACCTCTTTTTTCAAAATTCGGCACAATTAATTTACTTTCACTTACTGCAGTAAGATAAAGTAAATAACGTACAAACTCTTTGAATGTTAACACTGTGAAGAAAAAGAAATACGAATAGCAGCAAGGGGACTAGTAGAAGAGCTTATATTGAAAATAACAAATATATGTTCCAATATAAGGTGGGTTTAGCTTCTCTGGTATTCCGGACAAATGGACGCCTGGGAAATGGGGTTCTCCTCTTACGAATAATATATTGCTCAATTTCAATTGGCGCTACTGTTGTGGGTGGGGTGTTATGGGGGAGATCAGTGGTGAGAAAGGGGAAAAAAAGTCAGTTGTAGGAGAAAATACTAAGAGTTATAGTGTATAGGTGAAAAACGAAGCCATCGGCAACAGTAAATACTTGGCCGACAGTGATTTGTTGGATACGCTCGACAAGTTTGGATAGATCACCCCCCCATTATTGTAACCACCTTGCTAACCTATACACTGACAATTTAACAAATTATGATGCAATTCTTGTAGGTTGTTGTAAATATTTTTTTTTTTCTTTAGAATTCTTACAATTAATAGTAAGTTAGCGATAGTTTGTATAGTAATCTGGTGTGAAACACTCACATGACTTTCTCTTATTGAAAGGTGACTTGCTTAGAGAAAGCTATTACTTACTTAGCTATAATTGGCAAATTTTTGTTTTCCAACTTAGGATTTTGACTAAAGTTGTAATATAAGGAACATTATAGGTAATGGTTCCATAATCTGACCACTGATAAGACAAGATCGCTATTCAAAACCGTATTTTCTTAGTGCTTTCTAATTATCATGACAAATCATTGTTTTATAATATTTTATAGAATGACTAAAGAAGCCTTTTTGTAGTTCAGTCCTGGCTCTCTTGCATCACTGTAATGATATTGGGTTACAATGTAAGGACTAAGTTTAGTGACTAAATAATAATAAGCATATTCCTCAAGTGAGCAACAATAGACCACAAGATGGTCGAAGTGCATGAACAATCATAAAATAAAATAAAATAAAATATTCTTGCACAAAAATTGATATGTCTTTATACCTGTAATTAGTAGACCAAGTTTAAAGAAATCTATAACAGTCGGTATTAGGAAAATCGCAGGAACAATAAACAAAAATAGTTCATTTCCAAATAAAACCTTATTTCCACTAAACTGATAACCCAGAATTCTCTCAAGCGTAGAAAAAGACGGAATCATATAACACCAAATAAGTCTAAAAGTACTTTGTGTCATATTGTGCGCAATGTTAAAGGTATTAGGAGTTTTACATGGACAGTATATAAGTTGATACCAGCAGAGACGATTCAGCGGTTGATCCACTTCACCTTCTAGAGTCAGCAATAGAATGACCATTAGTAGATTCTTAGATTTTTTCCATTGCTTCAATCTGTTTCAAAGTTAACGTGCTGATTTTCTAAAAATGAACTGTGTACCAATTTTCTGACCATTTCTTTTGATACTGTAACGGCAAGAGAGAGAACACCAGCCCGACTGAGAGAAAACAGACTCTCTCTAGTACTCTCTGACTTAAGCAGGCTAGAGTGGGGAGAACCTGTACATAAGCGAGTGAGATACCTAGACATCTCTCTAACTATCTTTCAGATTCAACCATACATTGCATCGTGTCATATCTCTACTCCCATCTTTTATTCTATAAAATCATTAGAAGTCAGTGCAGTTTGTGTAACTTATAGCTATATTATAACAGTGTCTTCATATCTCGTCTAATTAATCAATCCCAATTTCTCTCCTCATCATCTCCATTATATTGGTGGCAGTGTTTGAGAATCCCGCTTCAGCTTCAACATTTTTAAAAGTAAGTCATTTCTTTCAGTTTTTCATATTTACATATATTTATATATTTATTTCATTACTTATTTATATTTCATTTTTACTTATTTATATTTCATTTTTTTACACTCAATTCTTTTTACATTTCAAATCTTATCGACTTTTTTTTATGAGAATCATTAAAGAACTCAAAAAACACAATCTCCCAATAGGCGGAATTTATTAGTGTTGAAAGTAAAGCTTATCGAAAATAAGAATTATGGCAACTTCTTCCCTAGAGGGTAACCTGACACTATAAGAATGCTCGAAAACAAAATTCTTCAACATTGCATCAAAAGGAATACCTGTAACAGAAACTTTCAAAAGCATCTCGCGAAGAATGGTAGAGTGACCATATCGCTTACCCTGCCAAAAACCTGGCTGTTTAATTCTATAACAGTCTTTCATTGCCATAGTTTTCACCTCTACAAAGAGCGGTGGGATTACCAATAAAGTCTTCTTTGCAGCTGTAGGCGTGGCCCGCATCGTACTGGCCCTCGTCAGACAAGCCAGGCGAATGGCAAGCTTTACTTTGATTTCTTTAGTATTTAGAAAATTCCACTGCTTCCTCACATTAAAAAAAAAAAATTGGTGTGAAATACTCACAACACATTCTCTTACTTTATAATTAATACAATTTAATCCAAAAAAAAAAAATTTTTCTTTATAATTAATACATTACAATGTTTTATTGGGCTGGGCCACGAAAATGGTGGTTGGGATGTTACTTGTAAACCTGGGCGGCATTACGTGGAGCTCTCTATGTCAAAACTAAGAAAGCTTGTGCAAATTTAAAATGTAACTAGGTAACTGACAGACTTCCCTGTATGCCTAAAGAAATGTTCTTCTTCTTTGCAGAAAAATGTTTCAAATAAAAGTGATATGTTGCTATCTGTGCAGCGAGCATGCCAAGTGTAAAGACATAACTGTTGTAACAGTTTTCGACATAATTCCAAACAACTCAAAAACCTATTCTCTAGAATGGTACTTCCGATTAACCGATTTCCTTCAAATTTAAAATTCAATTGTTCCAATAGTTCTTATCAATAGTTGCAATGAATATTAATATTCTGTAACTCATAAAACTAAATATTATACTGAATTGGATACTTTAGAGGAAAGCATAACGCTTATTGCTCCCCCAGAACCCCCCAAGAAATTCATTTTCCCGAGAAAATTTTACAAATAAAAGTGATATTTATGTCTGTGAATAGTATACGAAGTTTTAAGAAAATCGTTGGAACCATTTTTGAGAAAAATCACGAAAGACTGGGAAAAAAAATTCAGTCATGTAGCACTTCCGGTTAACGGATTTTGCCCGAAATCTTCATATTTCGGTAGAAGTACCTAAACGAAACACCGTGTTTGAACTTCCCGCGATTTTTTTTTTTTTTTTGAGCTTCTCTGTAAATATACACACTCCAACACACGCACACACACACACACACACACACACACACTATTCGCTAAAAATATTTTTTCGTAATTGGGGAGCCCCAAAAAATGAATTTCCGGTGAAAACTCAATTTCGAAAATCTGGCAGGATCGCAATGCTTCCTCCCCCACTAGCGTATGAGAAAGTAAAAATTATTAATTGGGATTTACGCTGTATTTTTCGTCGCAATTTTTCATATGGGAAACAAAAATTCCATTGCATTTTGTTCGTTTCCCTTCACTGACAGCTAAGGGGAAAAGTAGCAATAATTTGACGGTGCCGGTTTTGAAATTTGGGCAGAACGACTCTTTTTTAAAACAAGTCCACATCTCTAGCGTTTTTTTTTTCTAAATGATTAGACTAAACCATAGAGTAGAAGTGGCTATAAAGCCAAATTCATTGTGATTTAAGAGATCTAGCCTGGTTCTCTTGGAGAGATTACACCAAGTCGATGTGGCTCTCAACTTCATTGAGTTGCTAAAAAACACACATTACTGATCAATCTACATGGGACAATCTAAGACAAAAAAAAAAAAATCTTACAAAACTAAAATAAATAGAGCTAACAATACAAACATATACAAATTCGACAAATAGTTCATTAATGAAACGATTTTAATAACCGATTTCTCAAAGACCGTAGATGTGATTATGCAGGATTCGCAGGGAATCCAAGATAATTTGCTCCGCCAGCTGGGACAGATTTCCTTTGTCAATGCCGACGTTATCAAAAAATTCTGTAGTAGCCACTAGGATTGTCCCCCGAGAGCCGTACCATAGCCCGTGAACTGCAAAGTCTTTTTCCAAATTCGTCTAGGAACTATTCTTGGAGAAAGTTAATGCACTTTTCATAAGTCGCTCTGTTTTCTTCATTGATCCGTTTGGTCTGGTCTGGGTCGGTATTCTCATACCTAATCGTAGGATCAACAACTCGTAGGATCAACAACTAACGCATATGGATTGTCTTTATCAACACAGTAGACCTCCTCATAGCATGCATATCCTTTTTCCTTTAATAATTCGATGAGCCTACGTTTGACATTGTGGTGTCGACGAGTGACGAGGAGCATGTTGTCCGGGCAATTTCCCAGCACATGTGCTGGAGTTTCGGTCTCTCTTCCGCATTTGTGGTTAGTGTAAATAGGATTAGTCAGCTATAATGAGTACAATAATGCAAGGGGTGTAAATGAGTGGGTGCGCAATTGATAGCGATAGTTTGATTGGTTATATTAAATCCAAATATAATTTCACTCATCAACTTCCTCTTCAAAGTCCATAACTGTATCGTGTAAATGTTGAGCCCGTATTTCTTGTATGTGTTGTTTTAGTCAGAGATACCGCAAAGACGACAAGTTTCCTGAACAAGTAACTGGTCCACTTCGCATAACGGAAACGATGATTAATAAGCGGAAATAAGTTATAGCTTAGAAATCGAACCATATACAATTTCAAAAAGAATTTCCCAAATAAAATCTTATTTTAAATACAATGTCCATTTGTAAATTTGCCTTTAATTTCATTATTCATTGATTAAACCACTGGGTCTAAGGTAGGAGTAATCTTCTCATTTGATATTTGATTCATGTTAAATTTTTGGGGAATGATTTTACGAAATGATTTTTTATATTTCCTTCAAAGTTTCTATTATGTAAAGCTGAATTAACACATTCTGATATAATATAGCGATTGGTTAACATTGATTATAACCGTGTAAATATTTATTGTTATTTGATATAATGAAGATCAGATTTTTGCCTTATCGTGTTATATAATCAGAACACTGTGTCAGTTGACGGAAGTGTTAATATCTTTGTTGAATAAAAAATTATAATTAAAGCCACTTAATATGCAAGATCCAACCAGATTTCTATCTTATCTTTTAGAGTTTGAATGCATTGATAAAAAAACTACTGTGAGCTGTTTTGCAAAAGTATTCATTCAACATTTCCATTAATTACTATATTTGTCAGCCTTGGACAGTTGAATTTTATTTTAGAGGTATTTCAATTATAAATTCTTTGTGAAATAAAACTGTCTCTTGTAGCAGATTTTTTTATTGTGCCTGCGGAAAAAGACAACCTTCATTAAATACATTTTATCTTTTAATTGTTTCCTTTGTTATTAAGTGAACAATGGCAAAGCCATTTACCTTTTGTAAGTCTTTTATAAAAGCTATACAAAGAGTTTTCAATGGTCCTTTTAAAAATTTTCCAGCAGCGAATTCCATTGCCGCGGCTGAAGTGACTTTTCTAGTTGATTTTTATCTGAAATAATAGTTTAGACCAAACTGATCAGGAATTCTGGTCAAGTAATCAATTGAAATTCTATTATCTAAAGTAATTATAGCCTAATGTTGCCCAGAATAGTAGTTTAGTAGGACAGTCAGGTGTAGCTGGTAGTAACTTGGCTTGTAGCGTATACTATAATATTTAGTTTGTTTACGTATAAATGTGATGTTTGGAAGTGTTGTACAAGCCACCACACATGTTGGGTCCCACCTGCCGGCATAACATACTGTCGGTTAAAATTCATAAATTATGGTGGAAAATCTATAATGTTAAACTTTTGGAGATGTTGTGTATTCGTCGATAATGCAATAAAATAAGTTTACCAGAAATTGTTAAACTCCATTATTGTCTCAACTAAAAAACACTTTATTATTAATTCAAAACTAAAAAATTACGTGTGAAACACTCACACAACTATGTATTATTCCAGTTTTTCAAATTGTAATTGACAAACTTTATAATTAGTGCACAAAATTTAATGAAATGCGTCAATGTGTTTATGGAGAAAATTACAAAAACTGAAAAAACTTTATTAAAAAACACTTCCAGTTCACTAATTTTCTTGAAACTCGGAATTTCCACAATATATTTAATTCTAATTAATATTATTTAGATGATAAAATTGTATAGTAAACTGAAATAGTACTTTAGAAGAAACCGTAATACCCACCCCTCCCCCGAAAGTACCCTTAAATCAGTTTTCCCGAAGTAATGTTAAAAATAAATATTGTAGCAGTTTGTATGTCTAGTTGATATAACAAGAATAAAGAAAATTGTTGGAACCATTTTTGAGAAAATTACAAAAAAGTAAACAAAAAACAGTCACTAAAATGGTACATCCGGTTGAGGAATTTTGACAGATAACCAACTGTCTGATTCCATGGTGGTAACTAAACGGAATACCATGTTTGAACTTTCTACAATTTTTCGTTTTTGAGCTATGCTGTTTATAATGGAGTTGTTGAGGAGAGAAATTAGGTTTGATTAAATGAACGAGATATGAAGGCACTAGTATAATGTAGCTAAGTTTACACTAACTGCACTGGACTTTATAATGAAAATGATAGAATGAATGGTGTGAGTAAAGATATGACACGATGAGATGTACAGTTGTATGGTTGTATCTGATAGATCCTTTAGATAGATTCCCACTGGCTTATATACACAGATTATCCACTCTAGCCTGCTTAAGTCAGGGAGTAGTCTCTGTTAACCAGAGAAGGCCTCTCTTCTCTCTGCTGTGGTTGCATTCTCTTTGCGGTACCATTACACTGTTCATATACAAACACACACACAAACCCAGACCATTTGCTAAAAACCACTTTTTTGGACTCAGTGGACCTCAAAACGGATATTTCCGTTTGAAAACTCGATATCGAAAATTTGCCACGATTACAATAATTCCTCTTGCTGGGAGTAAGAGGAAGTAAAAAAGTCTATCTAAAATTTCATTTCACTTCAATCTAAAATCCTCCGCCGCATTGTAAATGTTCCATTCTATGTCAGTAACCTAACTATACCTACATAAAGATCTCAAAATTGCTTTTATATCCGAACTTACTAAAACACATTACAATAGATTTCACAAAAACTTATCAACATACCCTAATCCATTAGCAACTAACTTGTCCTCAACCACACTTCCTTCTAACCCCCAAGGCGACTGAGGCGACGTTAGCCCCGCGATCACCTTGTTGACTGATGTAGTTCATCACTGGATGATCACCATTCAAGCCATTCACGCCCATTACCACTCTTATCATATTTACTTATTGTAGCATTATGTACAGTTGAAAATGACAAATAAAAAGTTATAAAAAAAAATTTGATTTTTCTACAAACATTTTATCTTGCTGATTTTGGGTTGTATCAGATAGCGATATTGGACTGAAAGTCCTATAACATGCAAAAAGAAATAGAACCAGCATGTTCGCATGTAAACTTTTCACACCAGTACTTTTTTGTAGATTAATTCCAATCTCAAATACATTACTACGCGAATGCATACATACACCCTCCATTTATACACAATTATCTCCTTTTTTTTGTTTTTTCATTTTGTTCAAATTGGCTACATTCTGTTTTTCCTTTTATTTTCCATTAACAATATCAAACAGGAAACATTTGGTTTTGAAATAACAATACACAAACTACAACTAATCAAATTTTTATGCGCACTATGCTGTGTAGCACGTCTCTCATTAGCGGGATTTATTGTCACAATATTAGAAGGAATTAAGTCGTTGTAGTTTTATATTCAGCCAAAGATTTTTACATCCAATAAAAGATCGTCCATATTTATTCTTACCATTTATCTCTGAAAATTAAATTTAGATTTGTTCCTGTGAAGCAATTTGTATGATAAAATCCTTACTAAATGTGTAATTTTGTTCCAATCCAGGATACCTAACTTCGTACAAGTAAGACATAAATCGTACATAGTTTGTTAGTTAATATTCAGGATTCGAAGTTTTTGTACCTAAACTACATTTCAAGTAGATTTATTATATTAATATTGAGTTTTAATATACGTTATACGTAATTTTGAGAACTTTTTTTATCTAGTTAAAAAACTTTAACCAATCTTATTTCTCATCTAATTTCTAAACCAATTAATCCTCTAAACTTACTTTTCCAATCTAATTTGGTGGAGACTACCAGATTACAAATCACTGCTAAGGTCCATTGGTCTTCATTATTCAGAAGAACTTATACAAAACCATTCATTATCTGAAGTTCAAAGAATTGGTAGAGGTTATTTGCTAACTATATAGCTCATACTTAGGCGACACGAAGTGTGATAGATAGGTGGACAGCTATACTGTTTTATTGGGTTCAATTTCTCAGTCATGACCTTGCAGTTTATATATTTTGTCATCATTATGTATCATTGGGTCCTTATGTGTTGTGTATCATTATGTACTGTTTTGTTATTAGTCTGGATTAATATCTAAATTAGCTCACTATATTAAAAAAATAACGCAAGTTAAACTCAAACAACTTATCTTCTTTGTTATATATGTATATATTGATCAATAATATGCAATAAACGATAACCATAAGTGTATTACTATTACACTAGTATACTGTCACTAGGCAATAAACTCAATCATGTTTATCCCCAACACAATCAATATTCGAACGTTTAACATTAACAGTCTTTTTTTCTTTTTTATTATGAAATTATTGGCTAATAAATCATTTTTGACCAATCGTGTCAAAGTTACGAAAATGAGTTTTCATGGGATATACATGCTTTGAGGTCTCCTGAGTATGAAAAAATTTTGTTTTTTAGTGAAGGTTCACCAAAAATGAGGGTATACTGCATGTTTTTGTTGTTTTTTTCAGTTGTACGCAATTTTCTCAAAAATGGCTCTAACGATTTTCTTTTAACTTTGAATAAAAGTGATAATATTTAGCTCTTTTATTTGTAATATTTTTCTGAGTAACTGATTTTGGGGGGGAGGTTCTCGAATAGTGGCGTTAAGTTTTCCTCTAAAATATCACTTTAATACAATGTATGTTCTGCCACCTATACAATATTAATATAAATTAGAAGCATCACAGACATTTTTCGTGATAGCCAGCTTCTTTTTCTGGTCATCGACCGGTTTCGGGCATTCGCCCATCTTCAGGATGCGTTTGTCACTCAGTGTGATAATACAGACTTGTTCTGTGCTAGTCTATGTGATAACACTGTGTGACAGATGTATCCTGAATATGGGCGAACGCCCGAAAACGGTCGATGACCACAAAAAGAAGCAGGCTATCACGAAAAATGTCTCTGATGCTTTCCAGCTCTGCGGAACCAACCATAACAACAATAAATTGTTTTCGCTTTGCTAGAATTCTAAATTTGAAGAAAATCAGTTGACCCAAGTCCCGATTTTACAAAATAGGTTTTTGTGTTTGTTTGTTTTTTTTTTTTTTAATTTTCGACTATAACGATTCCTTTAAAGTTGGAATACTAACTGTACAGATATAAATCTACTTGAAATAGTTCTGCGATATTGATGGCATTAAATTTCAAATTACATTCTAGCTGACGGATGACTACCCTATTATACGGTAGGTACTTTTCCCTCCTACCTAATTTATGTTACGACAAATGAGGTTTAATTTCAAGTTTACTGAAAATTTGTCATTTTATATTTGCATTAAAAGGTATTTTATATATTTGTATTAATAGATTTTTTTTTTTTTTATCTGAAAATGGAGCTGCATCATTTTTGCAGCAAGCCCTTCAGTTTCTGTATTCGGTATTTTTTTTTTTTGCAAACAGTAAATATTAGGAGACTTTTACAAAAAAGGGGGGGGTGACATTTAAGATTTCCTCTAAAGTGTTATAAGCACTACTAACTTTTAAATATATTATGAAGTTTCCATCTTGAAGGAAATTTATCAATTGAAGTTGTACGCATGTTTTCTTACTGCATGTAAGTGAAAGTTATTTACTTTTTTTAAATACTTGATTTTCTTCAGATCTATTGACTTGCAACGTATGATCCTGACTTTGTTATCGATATAATTTTAATAAAGTTTGAGCAGACAATAGTTTAGTGAATTTTCGACTATAACGTCAGCTTTTGTGACCTAGAAATTAAATCAATGGATAGTAGTGACTGCAAAGGAAGTTGCTGTGAATATATCCTTTACAGTTTTCAGCATTCCATTTACTGCATTGTTTGATTATCCTTTTTCATTCCTCCTGTCAATTATAATTTTTACAAAAAAAAAAAAAAACAATTTAGAAAAGGTTTTATGAGCTGAATAATTACCCAAGGGAGTTTTATCTCCTGACAACCAATTTAGATAAAAAAAAAAAAATAAATAAATGTTTTCAACCTCTTTTTATGAAGTGTAAACAAGTAAAGAGAAGATAAAAAGAAAATAGGGTTTTTTTTCCAACCGCTGTTTTTTTATCTGGCGAATAGGGTTGGCTGTACGGCTCTACCAGGGACAATCATACCGGTCCAGGTGTAGGTGCTCTGCACACAGGTACTCTATCACCACAAGCAAGTTCACTCACTCTTACTCTCTCTATGTGGGTATTGTCCGCCTTCCAAACATGCTGCCACCTTTGGGAATTCTCTCTTACCTCTTCAGTGTTTTACCTTCCAAGCTCTTTCTTATTGAAAAGATAGATATAACTTTCAGAAACGTTCATTTATCCTGAAAGAGGGAGGAGGGGCGTTGTCTATCTATTTTTTTTTTTTTTTTATTATTATAAAATGGTGATTGTTCAGTGAGTGAAAGAAAAAAGTGATAAACAGGTAATGGAAAAAGGCTTTTATATAATATATATATGTAGCTTATATATAGATATTAGTTATCGAAGATTTCTTACAATTCCATCGTTCTATTCTTTCAAACTGTGTTTATCTGAATAAATGATTTATAAGTTATAAAACAATTTTTGATAGGGAATATTAAACTGCACAACAATGTGACAAAAGAAGTGTTGCAATTAACGACAACATATATATATATATATATATACTTAGCACAAAAAATTACGGTTTTTTTTTCTTCTAACGACAATTGATATTACAGCAAATTATATTGTCCGAATTGAAAAATAGCTGCTTCAAATTTATTGCTATCAATTTCATTCTTTAGGTTTAGCTGTATATTGTATCAGTTTCTTTGTTTTTGTTTTTTTGTTTTTTTTTTTATATAATTACCCAATAAATAATATAGCGTTCAGCAGGAGGCTGGTCTTTAATGTTTCACTATCACTTTCTCTTTCGGCGAAAAAAAGGAAAATAATCTAAAAATTTGAATTTAAAAACAATAGAGTAAATTAAAGACTAAAAGTCGTTTTAACCAAGAAAAATGATAATTTAATCAACATTAATAAAACAATACATTGAAGAGATAGCTTTACATTTAGAGAAAATCTTTACGTAGCAAGTAACACGAAAATTTTCCAAAAATCATTCTTTTTGGAAAAATGTTTCAAAATAGAAGCGGTAATCATTTATATATGTTGTTGATGTATGCGTTTTGATGTTACGAGAAAATTGCGAAACAATAAGAAAAATCTCAAAAAAATTCATATTTCCGATTGATGATATTTTGACAGAAATCAATTTCACACATGCATACATACATTGAAGATGGCGAACGATGTGGATATGGTGTTTAGTAGTGCATGTAAAACTTTAGAAACTTTGTTTGATGGCAAGAAAAATATTACAAATGAATTACGTGCGAATGCTAAAAGGAAGCTTTAAGTGAAATGAAAAGAAGTTTTGATAATCTCAAGAGGGAAAACAATTTACTTAAATCTCAATTGTCTAATGAAAGGTTAGTTTCCTATGCTGAAAAAACAAAAACTAAGACTGTAAGTATTCCTAAAAATAATTTTAAAGTTGTAATTACTTCTAAAGTACCAAACAGAACAGTGAAGATGTTAAGGCACTGATAAAAAAGAATATCGATCCTTGTAAACTAAAAATTGCCGTAATTAAGTTCAAAAAATGCAAAAATAATGGTATTCTGATTGAATCTCCTGTTAAGGCAGACGATGAGAAATTGTGTCAAGAAATTAATAAAAGTGCCAATGATTTAGAAGCTAAACCTTTAAGAAAGTTACTTCCACGCCTTAATATTGTAAACATTCTTGACGAGGTTAGATATAACTAACGCAGAAAGCATAATTAAAACTCAGAATAGGGATTTACATAAAGATGATGATAGTATAAAACGTATCACAATAATAAATAATAGCAAATCAAGAAATAATTTACGTAATTTAATCATTGAAGTTATACCAAATGTTCGAAAGATGCTGCTGCAAAATTAGGTTAAAATATTGTTTTCTATTTGCAAAGGTTATGATCATATACACATTAAAACGTGGTTCAAATGTTCTAAACTTGGGCATATTTCTAAGAATTGTAAAAGTGAAATATTAATTTGTCCTTCATGTTCGGAAAATCACTCTTTAAAGGAATGCAAGTCAGCAGAGCATAAATGTTCCAATTGTATAATTAGAATCGTGGAGGTTCTAAAATCAACATAATGCATACGCCCCTAGACAACAGCTGTCCCTCATATATAGATTATCGAAAAAGACAGAATAATATTGATTATGGTACTAATCATGTTAATGGGTAAATCAGATAAAATTAAATCCTTGCAAATAAATCTCCACAAATTCAGAAAAGCAACCAATAACTTAATTAATATTTTAGAAAGGAACTTAGTGGACATTGCTTTTGTTCAAGAACCATACTGCTACCAAAATCAGATCATATCATTTCCTAAATCTTATAAAATTTTATTTGCTGGTAACAATCGAAAAAGAGCCGCAATAATAACAAATAATAACAATATTGATGTCACAATAATTTCACACATTTCTGATGAAGACAGTGTGATTGTTGAGATTAACTATGAGGAGTTAACATTGTTGGCTGCTAGTATGTATTTTGACTATCAGAGAGATATAAGTCAAGATATTAACGAACTGGAAAGTATTTTACGATTCGCCGGAAATAGAAGACTGTTGATTTCAGTTGACAGTAATTGTCGTTCTGAAAGCTGGTATGACAACATTACTAACAGCTGAGGAAAACTATTGGAAGCATTTTTAGCATCAAAAAATTTAAATATTTTGAATGAAGATGATGAACTCCCAACTTTTGAAACATCTAGGGCCAGAAGCAACATAGATCTGACTATAGCTAACAATTCGATGCTAGCATATGTTGGATATTGGAAGAATGGTTTGGAGGAAAGCTGCTCAGATCACAAGATACTTAGTTTTAATATAAATATTAAAAATGTTAATAGTAATAAAGCCTTGAATTTATGTACTTTTCATACAAAGGAGCTGACTGGGATTTATTTACAGAAAGATTAAGATTAAATTTCTTAAAAATTACTGGTGAAGCAACTTCTGATTTAGATTTGCAATTGGCCGAATGGGCTAAGTCGGTGAAAGATTTGAATAAAACTGTGCTTGTACATACCGACACTATTATTAAAACTTGTCGGCAGGTTTTTAAAGTAAAAAATCAACAAAAGAATTCAAATATCCATAGATCTGTACCGTGGTGAACAGCGGAATTGACTCATTTAAGAAGAAAGGTAAATCGGATGAGGAGAGTGGTTCAAAGGACATACAATGTTTTTTTCTTTAAGAAAACAGAGGTAAAAAGAGTATTTAGAGATTAAAAGAGTATATAAAATAACAATGCAAAATGAAAAATACGAGGCTTGGAGAAGTTTTGCAACACAACAGATTCTAGAAATCCTTGGAATTTTATCTACAAAATATCAGCTGGAAAAATCAGAACACCTTTGATTCTGAAAACGATAAGGAAAAGTGATGGTAACTATACAAGCTCTAGGGATGAAACTGTGCAAGCAATGCTTGATTCATTCGTACCAGACGATTGCCACTCGAATGACACACATTTACACAAACAAGTTAGACACTATATGGAAATTTTACCAGACACATCAGACGATGAACCTTTCACTGTTAGTGAAATTAAAAATGTAGTAAATAATTTAAAATCAAATAAAGCACCAGGTTTAGATGGCATAACTGCAGAAATCGCAAGAAAGGTCTTCACAATCTTACCGAAATATGTAACAGCACTGTATAATGAGTGCCTCCATAGGAAATGTTTCCCAAAAATCTGGAAAAATTCGAAAATCGTACCAATAGTTAAACCATCAAAATATCGCCCAATTAGTCTTCTCTCAGTGAATGGTAAAATATTGGATAAACTTATGTTAGATAGAATTATATTTTATTTGAATAAAGGTCAACACTTATCTCCTCTACAGTTCGAATTTCGATCTCAGACTAGTACCATAAATGCTGTTTTAGAGGTAACTTAATATGTTGAAAATAATCTGAAGAAGAAGAATATCATCTGTCTCATCTCTCTAGATGTCGCAGGTGCCTTCAATGCCGCTTGGTGGCCTAACATTTTTAAAAAATTGTACGAAACAGACTACCCCAAAAATTTATATGTCTTGGCACTTAGTTTCTTTACTGATCGGTGGGCCACTTTATCTACTGTCGATAAATATTCATAAACACTTAACTCAGGGATATCCACAAGGATCGTGCAGTGGTCCTTACTTTTGGAATATTCAATATGATTCCGTCCTTAGATTGCCATATGAAAATCAGACTAAAGTTCTGGCATTTGCAGATGATTTTCTCATCATGATCTCAGCTAAGAATACGTGGGAGTTGGAACACAAAGAACTTGCCAAAGAACTTGGCAAGCTAAGTGAATGGTCAAAAATCAATAGGACCTACTTTAATCCAGACAAGACAAAACTTCTTTTAATTTCACGAAGGCGACAACCACCAACAATTAGCGTCACTTGGGAGGGCAAGACACTGGATACTGTTGTAGAACTTAAATATTTAGGAATAATTATAGATCCTAAATTAAACTGGCATCGCCATATTGATGCGATTACTGGCAAATGTCTTAAATTAATTAATATATTGTCAAGATATGCCAAAGTTTACTGGGGCGTTCGCAGTGAGGCTCTTAGGATAATTTATAGAGGAGCGATCTTCCTGTTTCTGAGTTATGGGGTCCAGGTTTGGCGGGACACAGTGAGATTGAAATATAATCAACGAAAATTTCAAAGAGTTCAGAGATTGATGCTTTTGAGGATAATAAGGGGTTTTCGTACAGTTTCCTATGAAGCATCATGTGTAGTAGCAGGAGAAATCCCAATAGTTCTACTTATCGAAGGGAAATCTGAAGTATTAAATGGATTAATGGGTAGACGTTCGAGGTTGTTGGAAATCGACGTTTCTCATTATGACAGACCTATCAACTACACTGAATGGATGCATCCTGCCAAGGCAAATGTATATATGTGTAACTTTATGGGGGGTGAAAATGAAGCTGAAAATATTTGGAATATCTACACAGACGGCAGTAAAGAAAATGATAATGTCGGTTGTGCAGTGGTAGTGAACAGAGATAATACTAAAGTTTTCCAAGGAAAATATAGACTTGCTGAAAATTGTTCAAATAATCAAGCTGAACTAATGGCAATTTCTAAATCATTGGAATGGGTTAAGAGTAATAAACTGGAAATTGAACGAAAATCATTTATTCTTCATACAGACAGCAAGGTCTCCATAGATGTAATTAAAAATGGCAAAATTCACTATCCTCTAGTAGAAGATATTAGGAAAAAATTGATAATCATAAAGGAAGAAGATGGCTGGAACTTTTCAATTAATTGGGTCAAAGCCCACGCCGGTAATGAAGGTAATGAGAGAGCAGACTTTTTGGCAAAACAAGCTTCGAAAGAGGAAACACTGGAAATTTGCTACAACCGTTACCCTAAAACCCACATGAAGACTATTGCAAGAATAAAAACATTGCAGAAATGGGAAGAGGAATGGAGACAAAATTCAAAGGCCAAATGTACCAAAGAGTTTTTCCCAACAGTTTTCGATAGAATTTCAAATAAACAAATCAATTTGAATCACCTACACATGACAATGTTCCTTACTGGACATGGTAAACTCAAAAGTTACTTTTATCGTTTTAAAATTACCAATACACCAATGTGTCCATGTGGATGGTCTCAGCGTACAAACACCGAAACATTTACTGTTTGAGTGCTCCCTATTAAGCTATTTAAGACAAAATTTTTTCAGGCACTCGGTGCTTTTGGGCTATGGATGGCCTCCAAGCCAAAAAGATCTAATTACTCACCGTATAAGTATTTCACTGAATTTATAACTAATTTAGACCTGCAGCAAATTTCGACCTAGTTCAACATTCAATAATATAATATATATCTCATTGTTCCTAGATTATATAGTAATTGCATTTTAAATTTTGTACCTTATTGTTGTATATATATATAAACTTTTACAAAGATTAGTTGTGTTTTGATTATTTGCAATTTTATCTGATTATTATTATTATTATTATTATTATTATTATTAAACAGTCTATCACTAATATGTACGATTTTTATTAATTGGATAATAATTTTATTTAACTTGATATATCACTTAAATTCTTTAATTTGACTTATTAATGTTCTTTTAAAATAATTCTGTTTTTCTTTTCAAGTCACATTCAATTTAGATTTGACATCTTAAATGCTGTTTAATGTATATTTTACTCATCTGTTAGAGCTATACATGTAGTATGTAAATGGAACATGTAAAACTATTTCAATAAACTCCCTCTGGGTAGGGGCACTGCTTGGAGGCAAAAAAAACAAAAAACATACATACATTTTTGTTTTGTTTTCAAGGGTCTTCAAAACATGTATTTCCGGTAAAACTCAATTTCGAAAAATCTAGCACGATCGCAATACTTCCTCTTATTAGGAGGGGTAAGAGAAAGTAAAACGTAAACAAAATCTGAAACAGTTTCGAAATTGATATGAATTATTTTTTTTAATTTATAAACCATTATAAAATGATAATAATATAATGATTGATATCAGTGTAAAATCAATGATCGATATATATCATCATTTCATTTTATTGCAATGAAAACAATTATTTTAAAAACTGTTCAACTAAATAAATAAAAGCTGTTTAATGTTTGATAACAAATGAGATACATCTATTTTCCAATTACAGTTGTAGAATGAATTCTGTATTTAGGTCGGTATGTATAGCGAGTAACATTCCATATGGATAGATTCTGTTTATATATTCTCACCCTCCTATCTCGTTGTCTCCCTTGAGACTAATCAAATTTACATTTTGTCTGTGTAAACTTTAAGTTGATATACTCGAGACAATGAATAAACTCTGTTTATCTCAATATGCATATTATTAATATTATTTTCTCACTAAACTAATATTATTTAATTTTTCGTAATTTGATAATACTAACTTGGCAAATAACTGTTTAATACAATGTTTAATACTGCTTTTTTAAATCGTTTATTTTCATATTAAATTAATATACTCACTGCCTGTTACATCTTTACCACTTTTCTTTAGTAGAAATCTTTCTCTTTTTTATCAGCTGACCCTATTTTACGTGTTGGTAGGGCAGTGAGCTCTAGCGAGACCTAGCGTCCGTTTTTTTACCAGAGAAAGTGGAGTTTGACGGTTGATACTGGCTTCTGGTATTATAAAATCTTCTAATAAATTATTATCTATCAGTACATCTGTCTCACCGAGTGATTCTATATAAATATTCAAAGTAAAAATACGCTGAACACGGGACAGTACCGTGGTGTTTGTGTGTTTGATGTTTTACCTTCTCTTACCATTGTGACAAACTTTTCAAATTCTGTTTTCATTGAAAATACTTCTATTGAGATTCTCTAAGTATGAAAAACAAGTTTCCAGCGAATGGTCAGGTTTGTGTGAAAAAATATCTCAAAAAAAAAAATCGCAGCCAAAAGCTCGAGAGGCGTATTAGTGCTTGTAATTAACCACCAACTACTCTACAATAGCTCCGCCTTACCTGCATGAAAAATTGGACACCATTAGACAAGAGACCATTCAAAACCTGATTGCATCAACGCCCCTACCCACAAGTGGCAATATCAAGTACTATAAGGTGATAAAAAATTAAAAAAGTAATCAAAATTTTGTAAAAAAAAGATATCTAATTCTGTCGTTCTTTTTCAGTCACGAATTGCTTTTTATTTTTTACCCTAATCCAAATGAAGAGTTAGTGTAAAAAATTAACTCTACAAGATATTATTTAACTAGCGAAATGTATTAAAAAGAGATTGTTACAATAAATGTTATTTATTAATGAAAATACAAGGGTTTTTGATATGGCATAAATTGATAAATCCGACGGTTGTCATCTTGAATTTTGTTAATTATTTTATATAGTTACCAATTTTTCAAAAAGTTATTTCAAATAATCGGAATCAATAGGCCCTAACAGTGATTTGTAATGTGGTAGTCTTCGCCAAATTAGTTTAGTAAAAGGTTGTTTAGGAAATTAGTTAGATTTAGAAATTAGAGTAGATGAAGTTTTTAACTAGATAAAAAAGTTCTAAAAATTACGTACAATGCATGCTAAAGTTCAACCACATGTTCATTTGTTTCTTGTACATTTCTTATTGTGTTTCTTATTATGTTAAACCAAAGTTAAAATCCTGAATTAGAACAAAATTACAATTTTAGAAAGGATTTTATCATACAAATTGCTACACAGGAACAACCTAAATTCAATTATCTGGATAAATGGTAAGAATAAAAATGGAAGATCTTTTATTGGCTGTGGAATATCTCTGACTGAATAGAAAACTACAATGACCTAATTTCTTCCGTTATTGGCAATAAATGCTGCAATTGAGAGACGTACTACTCACATTAAATTTTATTAGTTGTAGCTTGTGTGTTGTTTGTTTAAAACCAAATGTTTCCTGTTTGATATTGTTAATAGAAGAGGGGGAAAACCAAAATGTAGCAAATTTGAACGAAATTAAAAAAAAGAAGTAAAAAAGTGATAACAGAAAATAGAGTAGTAATGCAGGGTGTTTAAAATTAATAACTCAATACTATTACTACTGCACTATAATTAATATATATACACTTATGATTCTAAGGACTAGTCTTATGAGATTAAGAGCCAGGGAGATAAACTCAATGAGAGACTGAGAGATAGGCAAGTGCTGATGTGTAGACTCGATGTATGTGTTTGGCTGATCGCACCGAAGGTGTCTTTGCTCTTGAAGATGGTGATAGAATGGAGGCCTCCACTGTCCCTTTTTCCTTCAATTTGACCCCTGTGGTAGGATGGTGCTTCATCCCTAACCATTGGTTGGCTTCGTTTCCTTTTATACGAGCTTGGCGTCCCTTGGTGACAGCAGGGAACTAATTTGACTTGTGATATGCTATCACAGTATAAATATGCAATCACGTACTAATGTTATTTGAACTTGCTACTAAGCAAAAAACGATACTTATGTGTAGATTGTAAATTGTTGTAGGGGATTATTGCACTGAGACCTGAAAGATCTATTGTACCCACCGGAGCCTTCTCCAATACACAGCCGGCCACTAAGCAGCGTTCTCTAGCTCCAGACAACACTGCCCATCACCGGACCGTGAATTGTAGAGGCTCCTCGGAAGAAAAAATCTAAAGAAAGCATGCTGGATTCGAAGCCAGGACTTCCGCGTTGCTAGTCCAGCGCGCTACACTGAGCTAATCCCTTCCTTCTCCCTTGGCTTTCGCCAATTATCTAGGAACGGAGACCTAGTTTGTGTACTATATTTGTCCGTGTCTGTAAGTGTAGAGTGTATTTAGTTTAAGTGTATAGTGTACTGTTCTGAGATGCATGGAGTATTGAGCTGTGGTAGCCCGTGTGGTCGCTACTTCCCAAGTAACTGGATGCAACAGATACCCCTTGCGGGCCGATACTAATGAGAAGAGCTCGCACGATTTTCTCTAATGTTGGTTCATAACTTGAAATAATTAATTACCTAGGGTCCGGTAGAAAAATGTGATTTTTTTTGGTACGATTTTTACATTGTGACAGCAACTTAACAAAGGAATTCGCATGACAGAGAATGCCCCGCACCGTGCATTTCATATTGAAGTTAAGTCAGTTCAAAGCATTAACTGAGCATCGGATGCCCAATTTGTTTTGCCATCATGATAATGATTTTGTCACAAAACGATCATTTTGTCCTGCACAACCCATTGTGTCAGCGTCGTACTTGAATCTCTGATAGAGTCGTAATATATATTTTTATTTTATTATGATTTTGATAAACAAAAATTAGTTAAGTCTATATTTGGATTAAATTATATTATATTCTTTTAAAAAACTTCAGTTATTCTAAATAAATAAAATTGTATTACTAAGAAGTCTTTCATAAATAAAATAACATTTAAATAATAAATTAAATTAAAATCAATATTGAATTATTTAAATTAATGAAAGCAATTTGCGCAGAGAATGAATTTATAAAATAGAAAGAACGTAGAGAATTAATTTAATTTTTTTTTTTTAATTTAATGTTACATGGTAGTTAGCACTGTCGAAACAGAAACCATCGGGCCTATTTGCATGTATTAATTGTGACCCTCTGTTGTTAATTAAATAACAGGGCCCCCACCGATTTATATCGAACCAATTGGCTGTAATAGGCTGTCGGTTTGTAATCAACAATTTGTCCGCCATTAATTTTCAATTTTTTCCGCTCACTTATAATCTTTTATTTTTCAAATTTTAATGATTTATTTTCCATTGTAATTTAAATACTAAATAAATTTTTATTTATTTTTCTTAATTAATTCTTGCAATTTCCACTTGGAAAAGTTTATCCTCCATTTAATAGTGTTTTGAATATAAATGAGCAAATATTATATCTTAGTAAATATTTCGCATGAATAATTTTTAATTTAAAATACAAAGCTATTGTTTTGATAAACTCAAGGAATATAATATTAATTAAAAAGGAAACAGTAAGAATTTTATTATTTAAAAGAGTACTATAAAATTTTTGTCTGTTTGTTCTAAATCTTTGTTGATCTTATATTTATTTACATTGTTAATGGAATCGGCATTAACTTTTACGACCATTTGAAACGAGCAAATTTTGTAAATGTCTTCCCACTAGTATACAGTATCTTAATTACTGAAATAATTTCTTTTTTTATAACTTTTTTTATTGAATATTTACAACTGTTCTAGAAGGAACAACAACTAAATGTGATGTATGAACTAATATACAAATGGCGTATAGTTGTGAATGATGGTCATCCAGTGATGACCAATCGGTCAAGCGGCCAGTCGGTCGTATGTGAAGATTAGAAGGAAGTGTCGTTGAAGATAAATTTGCAGCTAAAAGGTTAGGATGTGATAGGAGTTTTTATGGAAGCTACTGTAACGAGTTTTTGCAAGAGTAATAAATTTTAAATATAAATAATGACTTCTTGTATATGAAAATTGCAATGTATATAATTTGCAAAAATTTTATATATTTAAATAAAAATGGCTGTAAAATTACTCCTTTAATACTTGAAATGTTTGTAAAATTATCAAATCAATACAAAATATAATATTTATGTATATCTATTTATTTGAATTCTGAACTAATCATTTAGTGTCTGTTTCATGTCATGTGAATCTTTTAATTCTTAAACGTTTTGATAATAACCATCAGGTAGTGTTTAATAATCATTACACAACATTTGCCAAATTTTTTTTATTTATTTAAGGCGCGTCAACATCTATGGTATTTAGCGCCCGGAGCCTTTTCAGTGCACTGCCTGCCTCCGGACAGTGTACTCTCGTTACAAACAACACTGTCCATCACTGGGCAGTGAGCTGTAAAGGTTCCTAGGAAGAAAAAAATCTAAGTGCAACAAAGCTGGACTCGATCCCTGGTCCTTCATGTGGGAGTTCAGTATGCTAACCAGTACGCTAATAGCTAACTTAGCTATTCCCTGCCGTAAAATTTGCCTAATGTTTAATCAAAAAGAATTATCAGCTTTTCCCAAATAGTTATTTATTGAAAATTTCTTTTAAATTGCAAAAGTATGTGGATGGGTGCTGCGTAACATCTGATATTTTATCCGTCGTAGCATGCATATTCCTTTTGTTCCTAACCGGTTTCGGATTTTCATCTACGTCAGAACAAATTCACCAAGTTCGTGCAGAGAGTTCACTTCAATGCAATGTTTCTGTTACACTCACACTTGTTGGTTTGTTGGTTGTGTATAACATATATACATATGATATTTAACATATGGTTGTAGTATATATACGTATATATGTATATATATTACATATATGGAGTATAGTATATACATATGATATTATGATTGTAGTATATATACAACAAACCAACGAGTGTGAGTGTAACAGAAACATGCCGTTGAAGTGAACTCTCTACACGAACTTTGGTGAATTTGCTCTGACGATGGATGAAAATGCGAAGCCGGTCAGGACAAAAGGAATATGCATGCTACGATTGATAAAATACCAGAGTAAATTAGAAGGTTGACAAAGTTTCGTACTAGATTGTTACTTTACTCTTTGATAATTATGGCAAAGTCTGTAATTATATCCAGTAATGACAAACATTAGTAGTACATGAAATTTACATGGAAACAATATTTCAGTTATCTTAGAAGATTTACTTTCGATAGTTAAAAGAGACGATTATGAGTCATATTCTTCTCTTCTGTAGCCTTCACTATTCTTTCCTTCTAGAAGGAGATATCACCTTTATGCATGCAAGATTTACCTGGAGTTGAAGCTTCCTAAGATAAAAGATCAGTTTGTCCCAACTAATGGCATCTCTAGAGCCAACCAGTACTAGGTACTAGGAAATTAAGATAGTCATATCCCATTACCGGAAGTTACGGAAGACACCCTATGAGTCGGCTAGCCACCACTCACTTCTAAGAAAAGCACTTCCAGCTACCGACTGACACTAGCGTTGATATTGGGTCTTCCCCCTCCCTAATGGAGATATCTTTATCATGAACACAACGTGTGTACATTAAGTGCAATTATTACTATAATTCTCAATTGTGAGTTAAATTGTTGTAAAAGTCCAATAATGGATATCAGAAATTTATATAACATGTTAAAGGATACATTCAATTAATCAATATTATTGTTCCTTAGCTTTGTCATGATTTAAAGTTTATAATATTTTATGATATGATAGAAGATTTAATAGTTTATAATATGTTTATAATATTTAACATTTACTTCTTTCTATAACAAACATTTTATACAATGAAATTGGTTATACCAGTAGAGATAGTGTATGCTTTAATTGCCAGTTTAAGTATCTAGGGACATTAATCGAATTTGGCCATTAACTTAACTAAAGAGGGAATAGCGAAAGGCAGGCATGGCACTGAGGTTGGTAGCAATGATTTCTATATAGTCACCCCAAGAGACGCAATCGCTTCCTCCATGAGAGAATAGATAACCAAAATGGCTGTAGGAAGGGAACGAAGATATCTTGGCTTCATTCCAGACTGCTTTACACTCTCTCTTTTTCAACTGTTTCCTTATATATATTATATGTCTATATATAAACACCACACACCGATACACACAACACACACATATATATATATTGTTTAGAGAGACAGCGACAGACAGACAAAGTGAGCATCAGAGAGAGTTATGTAAATTGGAGATTTCCAATGGTATACATCTCAATCGTAGAAATACCATTCAATTTTCGTGTTATATTGACATATTGTAATTGTGACTTTACCCATTTTTTCGTTGTTTTTTTTTCTCGACAGAATAGATTTCTTTAAACTTTAAAATGTTCTTTCTGCGCAGCTCGACATTTACAACTTGAAAAAAAATATTTTCTTAGGCAAATGTTTATTTCGTATTTAGTGTTGGCAAATGTTTATTTCGTATTTAGTGTTGGCAAATGTTTATTTCGTATTTAGTGTTGGCAAATGTTTATTTCGTATTTAGTGTGGCAAATTTTTATTTCGTATTTAGTGTTGGCAAATGTTTATTTCGTATTTAGTGTTGGCAAATGTTTATTTCGTATTTAGTGTTGGCAAATGTTTATTTCGTATTTAGTGTTGGCAAATGTTTATTTCGTATTTAGTGTTGGCAAATGTTTATTTCGTATTTAGTGTTGGCAAATGTTTTGTAAACATTTTATGTTAAAAAAAAAAAATTGTAGAGTTGTAAAATCAAATTGTAGCAATTGTTGGCCGTTAGAAATGATCAGATGTATCTGTTAGATGGCTGATCTGTCAGGGGGTATCAAAGGAAAACACCAAAAATTTTTTGTTTTTTTTATTAACGTACGTTTTCCAAACAATGTTTTCCGAAACGTCGGGTTATTAATAATAATAAAACACTCAAAAAATGTTTGGTGTTTTCTTTTGATACCCTCTAGCCGATCAACCATCTAACAGATAGATACATCTGATAGATATCTGCAGTAAAAAAAAAAGTCTTGTTGAAGTTATTGTTTAAGTAAAGAAACTTCAAATTTTGGATTAACAAATTTAAACATTGAAATCTTTGTTCCTAAATTCATTCTTTGTCATAAATGCGACGAAAATTTACCAGATTATAGTATATGTTTATGGAAAGAAATTATTTAAATTCACTAAAATTCTGTGTAATTTAAAAAAAAAAAAAAACAAATAATAATTTAAGAAGTTTAAGTAACAAACTAAAGAATTAAATGTAAAGGGAAAGTTAGAAAATTAATAAACACCATAGTTGATGAATTCGCTTTTCACTTGATAAACGATTCCGGTAATGGGAGCATTGTCTGATCATTTCTGGCCATCCATTCTCCACATGTATGGATAGAAAATAATGTGGAACGTAGAACGTAGAAAAAAAAAAAAAGAAAAGAAACGAGGTGAATATGAATTCTGGTTTGATATGAATATTCATAGTGAGAGCCCAAATATGCTTTCAAATGTATTCATGCTCGGTCAGGAACGAGCGATGGCTTTTGTTGTTTAATTGGATTCAAACACACCTATCAATCAATTAAGTTTGTGTATTTCCATCGCTTTTATTTTATTATTTTCTCTACTATAAAAAATAATGGACTAAATTTGATTTTCCAAAATTACTTCCACATAGTTACTGTACTGTCCATTACTATCCATTACTTGGCATTGTGAAGTAAAATATAATTTACTAGGAGGAATTAAAAAAAAACGATTGAATTCAAAACAGAAAATAATTAAATGATTATATAACAATTTATACTTGGAATCTTCTCAAAATTGATATTGTGAGGTCTGTGTTTATCTGAACTGAAAAGGGACAACAAAAATATGGAGATAAATAGGCATAAAAAGAAATAAACATAATTGATAGAAAGGAATAGATAATATATATATTATTAAATAATGTTCCTTTTTGGAAGAATTTTCAGAGTCTCTGAATTGAAGGTGGGCATTTTGAAAGTAGGCCCTACACAACCACCCTTCACTACAACTTTACAAGGAACATAGGAGCACAGCTTTCAGTCTAAATTTAGATCTCTCCTTTCTTCCTAAAATGGTCCATCTTATGATATGTTTTCTCACCTCCCAGGCGAGCAATAATAGAAAGGAAAATTGCTTTTATTTTGATCATTATAAAAGAAGCCAGGTAATCTATCTTTCTAAATATTTCTATTGTGTTTACCCAACCATCAAAAAACACTTAACATTACAGCTTTGCAATTACATTTTATTTTATTTTGCGGTTACATTGCATTTTTTTAAACTTATAATCTAACTTAAGTATAAATTTATAATCTATATTATTTATACTTTTTCACATAAGGTAGCGAAAATGAAGGTTGATGAAATGGTGAATGGTTGCTGTACAAGAACTGGGTTGGCATTAAACTGACAATTTATATTTCAACAATTTTGCTGAGTAAAAAGAAAGAGAGTGTTACGGAGTAGAATGAGCTTGGCTAAGAGCTTGTTGAGTGTAGAATAATGTAGCACTGCTGTCATGAATTATGGTATGAAGAGTGATGAGTGTAATTAGAGCTTTTGCTCGTTCTAGCAGTGGTCTACTTGTGTAGACCTATTAAGCAAGGTAAACCTTTAAAAGTTGAGATTGGTATAACGATTGATATTTGCTCTTTTAATTTTATCTGATGACTGATTGGTACTTTGCAAAGGGTGATGACTGGCTTTAAGTACCTATGATGGTCAGCTTGTATTCTCCTTCAGCTAGAGACAGCTTCTAGTTGAGAGATTAGGTGTCTTTAATCCAGTCAATTCGCCAGCAAACTGTTACTGGTTGCCAAGCATAGCAAGGGTGTAATACGCAGTTAACATGCTTTTAATATACCATTATATTATACAGGTAGTAAAACCATATATTGCACAGGAATGGTACTTTAGAGGATAGCTTAACAATACTCTAGGGAAGGGATTAGCTCAGTGGTAGCGCGCTGGACTAGCAACGCGGAGATCACGGGTTCGAATCCAGCCGTGCTACCCTTAGATTTTCTCTTCCTAGGAGCCCCTACAGCTCACTGTCCGGTGATGGACAGTGTTGTCTGTAACGGGAGAACACTGTCCGGAGGCCGGCAGTGCACTGAGAAGGCTCCAGGCGCAAATGACCACAGATGTTGAGACGCCTTAAATTAAAAAAAAATAAAAAAAATACAGTTTTCCCTGAGAACCTCCCCAAAAAAAAGCAATTTTCCCAGAAACAGGTTACAAATAAAAATTTTAGGAATTTATTTGTGTCTGAAGTTTAAAGAAAATCGGGAAACAGCTGAAATAAGAAAAAAAAACACAATAATAATTGGAATCCATTTATTTCTATATTTAATATGAGTTTGGTTTAGATCTTAAAATTCGTCTTACATTTAAATACCACTTCAAGAATTAATATTTTATTAACATTTATTTGTTTACACATCTTTGTTGTAGCATAACCTCGTCGCCCTTTGCGTACCAATCAATATTTTTTCTACATCCTGCCCTCACACCTTCATAAGGGGCAACAAACAGTTCTGACTTAGAGATCCTATGAATATAATTACGTATATTTGGAGGGAGGATTTCCTAGTCTACTTTCCAGCTCAAGGGATTCGTGCTACTTTTCCAGCTCATTTCACTTTTAGCAAGTTTATAATTCAGGTGACTGGTGGACCTTAGTAAATTAAGTAATGTTCTTATGGCGACCTCTATTTTCATCCTTCGTACTATAGTGCTATTTATTCTTGAAAGCACTTTCCCTTCCTAATTGCCCAACTTAATAGGAAAGTTTCGTGTTCCACCAATAGCCATAAATACATTTATGCAAGACTTTAATAAAGTTTTGTTAAAGATGGCTAAGTTGCATGGTAAGGAAATCCTGGCACGCAATACCATCAGTCTAAGGTTTGTCATTACTAAAATTAAAGTATGCCTACTTTTTTTCAGGCTGTTTTTTTCATCCAATGCAGATCGATCATATTATGTCTTAAGCGGAATTGAAGTAAACACACTTTATTACAAATTTCCCAGATTAACACATCAATCAAAATTCATGAGAAGCTGGTAATTGAACCGAATAACATGCTATACACGTCAGCTTGGCGGAATGTACAGCTTTCTTAGGTCATTCTTATATTCTTAATGTAACTTAGAGCTGAAAATCACTTCCATGAGGTGTTGATCTTTGATCCGAGCATAAAACATTTCGTAAAAGGAATAGGTTATTAACGTGATTCCTTAAATTGAATTAACTTTCTTTTAAGTATTTTTAGCAGCTATTTTTTCTTGCAGAGAAATAATGTTCAGCAAAGAGCTACATAATTGTTCAGATTTAAAGCAAACTGGTAAATTAAATTATAATTATATTTAATAATTTAATCTTTTTTTTTTTTTCCCAGCGACTCCCGTCTACTGAGTTTCCTTCAGGTCAATCTATCTCAGCACATCATCCTGTCAAACCAGTGTCCTTCCTGTAGCTCTCTAACCGTCATCTTCTCCTCCCTCTCCTACCTAAACTTCAGGCTGTTCTTCCTCTTTTAGATTTATTCTCTACTTCAGGTGACTGGAAACCATGTATTTCAGGTTTAACCAATTTAGTGGGAGAATGTAGGAGAAGGCTTAACGCCTTAGCTCGGAAGGGTAAGGTGCGAGTCTATTGGGTACCCGGACATGCCGGAATAGAGGGCAATGAGAGGGCGGATCAGCGGCTAGAGAGGGACCCTCATTACCTTTTTGTGGTCCCAAACCAGCCCTTGCCGTCACAAAGAGGTTCTGTGACAAACAGATTAGACTCTGGGAGATGAGAGTCTTGGAGAAATGCTGGGAGGACACGCAGGGCTGCCAGGCTAAAAGATTTATAAAAGGAATCAGGCAGGGAGTTTCGGATTATCTCCTGTCCCTTAGCAGGACAGGTCTGAGGACCTTGGTGGGTGTAGTGAGGATAATGCAGGGTTACATAATATAGGGAGGTTGTCTAGTCCCATTTGTCAGAAATGCGATGATGGAGTCAGGGATATGGTGTACCACTACTTATTTCAGTCTCCCCGTTTCGCTGGTACCAGGTTTCGTGTATTTGGAAGGGTACCACTCTCGCGGAATTGCCTAGGTGAGTTGGAGTTGAAGGATGTCTTGCGATATTGTAGATTGACCGGCAGGCTACCGGGGGAGACATTGAAGGGGTTGAATTGGGGGGCAACGGAGGGGATAAAAGCCATATAGACTTAAGTCCCATGCCATTAGGCACCCGGATTCAGTAATAATAATAATAATAATAATAATCTTTTGTCAATATACAGCCCAAGATAGTGGACGACATCAACAGTTGGAAGTGGGACATGGTTATAAAATAGAGGTGGAAGAGTTATCCGGCGTAATGTGGAGGTGATTTTCTGTTGTTCTTCCTCTGGGGGTTTCACTTCCTTGCCCTCCAAGGCATCTTTCCGGGGACATTCGTCTGAGTGTGCATACCATTTCAGCTTCTTTTTGCAGTTCTCTCTTCCATAGTCTCCTATACTTTCATTTCTTTCCTTATGACTTCATTTCTCTTTCTATCTCTCTTTGTCTTTTCCCTAAGGTCTCCTTTTTTTTTTAATGATAGTTACAATTTAATACAAAAGTAAAGCCCATACTTATATTGAGCATTCGAAAAATCGAGCTCCTATTGGCAAGATTTTTCTAATAATTAGCGATATTTCGCCTACTATTCTATTATTCTTCTAATGACGTTACACATTCACCACACATCAGTTTAAAGTAATTATGCCTTTCAAGCTCTCTTGAATGTTCTGTTGAATATGTTAGTCTTTAATAATTCGTGTTGAATTTAAATTACTTTAGTAAACAAAAGAACTCCCAACGGAATATTAATGTATTATACTATATTTATGCCTCAAACTGTAATTACAAAATTTGTATCGAATGAATTCTAGAAATAAACAATAATTTTGTATCATTTCGTTAATCAGGAATCTTGATCTGTTTTAGCAATCAGAGGGATTTTGCCATCTTGTCAAATTTTAGAAACTAATTATATATTGAAATTGTATGTTTTGAGCCTCCTGAGATCGATAAAATGACTCTCTCGATCGCTTCCTGTCTCTCTTTATAAATAATAGGAATGAAACGTCATAACTGTACCTAGTTTTTCAGACGGTCTTAATATCCAACTACCAAATTAGGGTCTTGGAAGGGAGGGCCCATCACTTTACTGTTGACATTTTTTATGCTAATATAAATTTAGCAGTTATAGGTGGTACTCGAACTGGGGACCTCCTAGTTACAAATCTATGCTCATAACCACTACACCATCCCTTCCCCAGTTTAAAGAAAAGTTGTCATTTTATATATAATTAAATTAATAGCAGTAAGAGAAGGTCTGTGAGTATTTTACACTAGGTTTTTATTTTCTCTTATTTTCTGGACAACACATTACGCTTTTGGTGCCATCGGAGGTTATGAAACTCAAAGGTTTTGGTCAATATCCGTCAGCTAAAAGTCGAACTATATTGAATGGTAATTTTAGTTTTTCGTAATTTTTTAAAAAAAAAAAAATGTTTTTAACGATTTTTCTTTAAATTGTGATTAATTTTTTTTCCCCCCTAGAAATTTGATTAATTATGAGTTGCCATTAATATATTAGATATTTAATTAGTTGCCATTTAATTATTTAATTAGTTGATATTTAACATATCTACTTGTTACAGTATATCTTTTGCAGTTATAAATATCAATAAAAACAAAACAAAAAAATAAAAAGAAATTTGATTTTAAAAAGTTCATTAGGCCCAATGTTGTTAAGGTCAACCCTGAATAAAAGACTATTTCACCCTGAAAATATATATAATTCCAACAACTAAATAATATACACATATAATGTTTTATAAAAATTCCGTGTTGAATTAGGAAATGCAGCAAGAAAAATAGGGAAACCTACAAATCAGATATTCATTTTATTTTTAAAAATGTGGCGAACGGAAACTATCAGCATGAGAGGGTGCGACTACCTATATAGAATCGAACTTCTTTTGCAGTTATATTTAAATTTGTCATGGAATTATACTGCTCCATTACCATATACTTATTACTATCAAGGTAGCGCCACTGATATCATGAAACATGCCAGCTTAATCATATAGCCCTAGTGCTCTTGTGATTCGACATGTCTAATAGTTTAGGCAACAACCGCCCGCGTGAATTCCCCAAGGTGAGAGACTCAGATTTTCGTACAAAACACCGGTCCGATTCATTGTCTACATTTTTTTTTTTTTTGTATTTTGAAAGGTGCATAACATCAATGGTCCTTTGCACCTGAACTATATTAAATAGACACTTTACCTTTTAATAAACACTCTATATTCAAAAAGAACACGCATCCTTATAAATACATTCATTCTGATAAAAACAACATGCATCCTTACAAATTCATTCACTCTTATAAAAACAACATGCATCCTTATAAATACAATCATCCTTATAAATACATTCATCTTTATAAATACATTTATCCATTAAAACAAAATTACGCTTCTCACATACATCTATTTACAAGAGAGTGGAGTACTCTATATTCCTCACACTCTATGAAGATTCTAAACCTATCCACATTCACAGAAACTTTCACATACGTGCCTGGATGCCAAACCCGACACAGGCCCACCCGTCCATTTATCAGTTTAAGACGTCCAGAAACGAACAATAATTTCAAAGTAGCAGTCTTAATACATGGAGAGTCTTCAAACAAGTCAAACGGAAAAAGCCTTAAAGTAGAGATATCTTAATACAATAGTCTCTTAAACCATTAAGAAGAGTTTAAGAACTTATCTTCGACCAACAGCCTCGCTAGTTGCTCTTTATATCTCTACTCTTTACCTTATAATTCTCTGTACTAAGTAAAACGAGTGAACCAACCCTATTTCGTTCATAAATGGTGTATGTAACATGATAGCAGTTCACATTACTTTTTTTTCAACATCTGTACAACACATCAATCGCGTAAATGAAAAAATACGTTAACGCAATAATAATTGTACAATTATTAAAAGCCCCCCAAAAAACCGTTGAATTGAACGGAAATGATCATATTACTATTTTAATTTCATTTATATTTAAATTAATTCATGCCTAAATACATATATTTTCCATTTAATAAAGAAAGAATCACTTTACACAACCTGAAATTTAGTATTAGCCGATTCTATTTTACAATTCTAATGTAACCCTCGCAATAGCAATAACTTTGAAAATTCATTGATTTAAAAACATTCTGGTGAATGGGAAAGTCAGTTGTATAGTATTAACGCGTACTGATTTCAGAAAAGGTACTATAGCTCATTTCCATAAGCTTTCATTGCAATTCTAGCTCTTTATGAACACATGTAGGACCAGTATCAGGCTGTAGCCGTTGTTATGTTTTAATTAAATGGGAAAATAATTACTGTAATATATAAAAGAGTAAGGTTAAATATAAATGTGTTTAATATTTATTTATAAAATATTTTCATTTATAGATAAATATTAATTAAAAGCAATGTACAAAGCAAAAACGACAGAAATAATTACTGAAAAAATAAAGTAAATTATGCTCATCGGCAAGAAAAATCATTTGCTAATTTCACTTTATGTAATTTAAAGCAAATTAAAAGATAAATTTCCAGTATAGTTTTGAAGATTCATTATAAAGCATGATACAGTTTAGGTAAATATTTATAAAGATATTTTATGGCATCAACTCTGCTCGACCTTCCGGTTTCAGATAGTGGCTTTAATAAGTGATTGTGAATGGGGAACTGTTCCATTAATACGTAAAGTGCCAGAGCCCAATCGGTTATCTCGCCTACAGATTGAAGAACAGGAATAGGTTGAAAACAAAAAAAAAAAAGTATGGAGTTATGATTAACACTCCACTCATCTTTGAAACTCAAAAGACCACTATTCGCAGGAAAGGACGTAAGGTGCAAAATTGATGGGTCTTTCTCGGGAAATAGTAGTCATATCCCCACGGTGCAGATAATACCCCCTCCCCATAAAAAAAAAAAAAATCCCCTAGTACATAGTTGTGGGTCTATCAGAGATGAAACTAACTTGGGAATAGAAAAGAAGGTCCAATTCATATGGAGTCCGAATAGGCTTAATGTCAAGAGATATGATTGATTCCAAGTCTGGAAGAGGAAATCCTGCGTCAAACTTTAAAAACCGTCAAAATATCCACAAAGAGGATTTGCTGAAAGTCCATTTACTGATAATACTTCGTAAGGAGGCAGATCCGTTCCGTCAGTCTCCTCCTTTCAATTTTCTGCCCCCTCTCCAAAAAAGGTCATTGTGCGTGAGCAGAATGGGCCTCCCAAGAGTAATCTAATGTGCCTCAATTCTAAACATTGCCAAATAGTTGGGAGAGGGTGCTTTATCTTATGGATCATTTTCTTTAAATTGGATTTAAAGGCATTGCAAATCAGTAGCCACCTCGCCTCCTTAATTACAGTTGGAATAAAATGGGATAGGGAAAGAAAAGAAGGTAAGAGAATTTTGGAGTAACACCTCCAAACCACAGTCGAAGATCAAAAGAAGATATCGTATCTTGTCTTCTTTATTGGAATATTGTTATGCTGTCCCGACAATCCAGAGAATGCAATAGAAGCCTCGTGCGAAATTTTTGAATCTATCGAAGGGAAAGAGTTTGGATTAGGAAGAATAGCTTGATTTGGAGCCTGTCTTTTGGCCGCTTTTTAAGACATCCTGGGGACTACGCCTATTCTAAGCTCCGAGCGTTCAAGGGTTTGCCCTGAACATAATCCAAATTTAAAATCAATTTAATGTTTTTGGAATGTTTCATTTTGTTTTGTTTTGTACACAAGTACACAAATATACATAGGCACAAAAAAAATATAATACATAAACCCATACTGGTCATTTTCTAAAACAACATTTCTTTCATTCTAAAGTGACCTCGGAGAAAGTGTATCCGATGAAAAATTAACTCCGAAAAACTGACACGTATGTAGAATTTTCTCTTACAACAGGAGAGAGAAAAAGTGATTCGAGTACTTCATTCTTGCACAAAATCTTATTCCTTGTGAGGGTAAGTGTACGTGTAGAAAAATAGCATTTAATATTTCACCTAATCATTTTGAGCAATGATAAAAAAAATAAATAGCTGGAAAAGCTCTGTAATAAAAAATAATTCTACCTATATATTTGACTGTTTATTTAGCCCCAAAGTTTTTGTTTACATTGAATGCCAAAGTTTATTTATAATATACTCTTTGTTTTCCAAGCCAGTGAACTTCAGAAAAATGAAATTTCTATTTATATTCTAACGTTAACAGAAGGGTGCGCGCTATAGTATGATCGCCTCTGTATAGTAGGTGCAGAACCACCTGTTGTTTCTTGCTCAAACTTTGCCCTTCAAAATATACCTAATTCATACAAACTCGATATTATAAAAAAATAAAAAAAATTAAAACAACTTGTTAATCATTTATAAAACAACTGACATAACTTACTGTAATAACAATTATTAGTGATCAATTTCCTTTAAAAATAGACTTTGTCATTAACGCCTTGTTTAGGGTTTGTTATTAATGCTTAAATTAAAAATTAGTAAACTATACCAGGAGTGTTTTTACGTAGAGTTTTTATATTAAGGCATTATTGTATATAGTTTTGTTGATACGCATCACACATGTGTTATTCAGGAAAAGTATAATCATTTTCCCTTTCTCTAATAGCATTATTAATTAGGTGTTGAGATTGACTTTCCAATTGGTCTGCCTATGTGAGTTTGTATGTGGATGGTGGCAGCGTCCTTTCTAGCGGTTACGTCGCCCCGAACAAAAAGACAAATTGCCGCCCCTTAAGAATATATTTGTATTTTTTTAAGCAAGCCTGTGCATGTTCAGACACAAGCTGAAGCAGCCTCTGCTCGCGTGCTAATGCTGTTTGTTCAGAGAAGTATATGCATGTTCAAACAAGTTCAAGCATCGTCCTTTACTAATTCTGCTTTAATATTTCAATAATAGTGTAAATATTTTTAGCTTTTAGACATAAACAATATAAATACGCTATGCACTGTAAATTTTTAGCGAACGAAAAAATCGATATGTGAAATTTTCTATTAATTGAGTTATTTAACACATCAATATTTTTCTCACACTTACAGCCAAAATAGCGCCCCTAGATTTTGGCGTCCCTAGAGCGGGCGCTTCTGTTAGGGAAGGATAAGCATGACTCAGATACTGAAAAACGCAGAATGCTAAACTTCGGAATTTCGTTCAGATGTAAAACCAGTGAGGTATGAATTTTGTGGTTTCGCTCAAAATCCTTCTGCCGGAAGTGTCACTTTACTGATTAGATTTTTTTCCGGTTTTTTATGATTTTCTCGAAAATGATTTCAATGATGTTTTTTTTCTTTGAACATGTTCAGTGACCTAACCATAAAATATGCATAACTTTTTTTAGAAACATTTATCAGAGACAAATTTTTTTGAAGGTTTGCTTGGAGAGGTGGGAAAGTGTTGACCTTAGGTTTTCCTTTCAAATGCTGTTTAAATAGTGCGATGATACGATTCTTTGTCTAAAAAATATTAATAAGAGTTTAAAGAAACACAGTTTACCGGAAGTACAAATATTTAATTTCCTGATTACTTTTTGGAAGTTCATAAATATGTACATTTTCAATTATATCTGAAATTATATAAATAAACAAAAATCAGAAGATAAATTGAAGTAACAGAATATAGTGTGAGTGTTCTCACACAATTTTATAAAATTGATTATATGTTTAAAACAATATGAACTCTTACTAAACGCTGCAAAAATTTCAGAACAGATAGATAAAATTTTTAATCAAAGCTGAGGAGTTTTGTTGGAGGAGGTTACAACATTCTGGATTGATGTTATTGCTGCGCAAAGAAAATGTAAGTAATAGCCAGTTGAAGAAAAAGTGGGAAGCTAGAGATGGTAGTGAACGCGGATAAGCGCGTGCTTATCACGCAACACCCCTACATTAAAACTTGCCGTGGTAAGCCTCGGCTGTTACGCCAAAGGTTTTAAATGCTGTTTACATAAAGATAATCACATATAAACAAAACATGAAGTCAATACGCTACGATTTGTTGTACTCAGTAGATCACATAGCAATGAACTTTCATTGAAACCTCAACGTCAAAAAATCTGAGAAAATCTGCTGTACATCCTTTTACAGACGTAAATAAATATAAACCAGATACATAATTAGAAATTCTTTAAGATCTGCGGCAATATTCCAGCTATTAAAGAAGTCAACAATTTCAAGTAAATGATTTTGTTGAAACTTGTCCTTTACAAATATATACAACAGGTAGTAGAAGAACAACAGGAAGTAGTATAACGAAAAAAAAAAGATAATAAAGTAAGACTAATCTAAAGAGAAAAAGGTGTTGAATAAGTTAAAAGTACGAAGTGCTAAGAAAATCCTGAATACTTATGCAAGATGGTGGGGCGTAAGAATGTAAAACAGCCAAGGAGAGCTTCTTAAAGTAAATGGAAAAACGAAGACCCTCCAAGCAAGCCACTTTCTATGCTTAGTAATAAATAAATACCAGAAAACCTGAATTATGGGAAGATATTCCAGTAGAGCCATTACCATTGTTCCAATCTGTAAGTTCTTCTATACTTTATAGATATCCACTAAGTCCCATCCAGGAGTATTTTATTAATGCAAAATGTTACTTAAAAAAAAGAATAGTCGTTTATTTTATATATACATTCTATACCTACATATATTCTCTCCACCATCCTTTTTTTTTTTTAGCTTAATTAAGCTTTTTAAGTATTTTTCCGCCAAAAGCATTGTACTGAGTAAAGGAATATATTTTTCCTCTTCCACTATAAATTCCAACTTTTCGTACTTATAAACAATTTTGAAATTTAAGTCAAGCAATTTACAACATTAACTGTTCTTGTCTACGAGACAGAAGAAATACGATAAACAAAAAAAAAAAAAAATAAATAAATTAAAAATTCTGATTGAAACAGTCGCACGGCTATTTCTAGATACATAATTGAATAAGTTATACATAAGTTAACTACGAAGTGCTAGAGATTCTTGAATACTTATGTAAGATGGAGAGAGTGAGGATGTATAGCAGAATACATTATAGTAAACTCTACGCTGTATCTTAATCCGCCGTCAATGTAAAACTTGCATAAGCAAGTGGAAAACTAAATTCACAGCTCCCCTCCAAAATCCCCACAGATTAAATAAAAAGTAAACTAGAGTAATGCCTATTTTTTTTTTTTTTAACGCGGGTCTTTTTCACGTCTAACTCCGATAAGGTGTCTTGCATCTAGGCGGAAAGAAATAAACTGGCTCTAACCAATCGGCCAGTTATCATTGTGCTTCAGATTTTTCATTTCCTCTTATTCCTAATAAGATGGAATATTGCGATCTTGTCAAATATGCGACATTGAGTTATCACCGAGAATACATATTGTCAGATCCCCGAATACGAAGATCAATTCCCAGTAGTCTTCCACTTCTACTTTTGTCTACAATGTGGATTCGTATACCGCTAACACACGACAAATGGCTTCCATCGTGAAGTTCATCAACTATATTTAACTAGTCAATCTATTTCTTTCAGATCAAAAGGATCCATTTCGTTTTACTCCATAAAAATTTCATGTATATAATGTGGTCTTAGCGTACATAAACAGTTCGAATGACAGGTTGGCTATTCAGCTTAATCGATTATGATTCTACGTTTCTAAGATGACACGATCTTGTTTAAATTACATTATTAATTCGAGTTAGGATCTAGATCTAGAAGTTCATTTCTTTATGCTGGCACAAACCTGCATTTCTTCTTATAAAATTTGCAAAGGATATCTCATTACCAGGGCTAAGTGTTGAATATGCTTGTTGAACGTTGAGCATGCAAAAAGACCTTTAATTCCAATAGTTCCACGGCCTTGTTGATTAGGTAAATCCTGTTAGTAAATCTCTGCAGTAAACTCCACATTAAATCTCTGTCAGTTTCTTGAGTTTAAACTACCAATCTTGAAATTTATTGTTTTATGATAGACACTCGAGAAAAAAAAGAAATTCAATTGATGTAAAAGTGCACCGCTCTGATCAGAAGCCCAGGCAAGATGATCGGCAATCTCAAGCCTCTTGAACCTTGAAAGAGAAAAACTTTCCTTTTGAAAACTTGAACCTTCCTTTGAAAAATCTTCCTTGACGCTAAAAATCCTAACCCGCTTAGTTTTGATGAGTACTGAAAGCACTGAGAATGGATGGCGCTGCAGCGTCGCGTCTATTCTCTGCCGTCAATTACAAAGGCAGTTTATAAGCTGTGGTAATTAATATTGTAGTATTTTAAATTACAATATTTAAATTGTTGTTAATTATATAGCTTATTTCATACTATTAATATGTGTTGACGAGTAGGAGGGTCGCGGCGATGAGCGCAGAAGGGTCTGGTTGAGAGCCCGCCTGGAGTCGTCGCTGGTGCAGATATTGGTGGTAGTAGCAAATTCTCCAGTCATCGCTGGTAGGAACATTTTGCAGTCATGGCTGAGATAATAATGTTTCTGAATTCTAAATTATTCGTCTTAAGAAATCAGCAGAGCAGAGCTCAGCAGGAAAGTCCATGGTTACCTTATTACCTACTGAAATGATTAACTTTGGAATAAATCTCTAAAATCCGGCAAGCTTTTGCTCCTCTACCTAACAAATGAAGTCTCTCAATACAAGAATTCTTTCCTCCAGAACGTTCTTCCTATATGAGGGAAGACTTTCAAAGCCTTGTCCAATGCCATATTTATCAACGATGTTGACGTGATCGTGTTGGAAATAAACGTTTCACAGAATATTTCCCATTTAGTGCAGAACCTTTTCTTTAACTATTGAATACCTATTTAGCCAAGTAGACTAAACTTTTTTTTTAAGAGAGATTCTGCTGTCCCTCAGGCAAGGTAAGGTAGGTAGCCTAGTCACGGATAAGCTTTAACTGATACCCTCTATACTCTTGCAGAGCTTTCCAATATGTGCAATTACATGGGTTTTTGCGTAACCATATGCAAAACTTTAACGGACCACTATCTTCATTCCACACACGCTTACCTGGACATCTAAGCTACAATGGAACTATTAGATCGTGATAGATTTGATTTCTTAATTACTTCATTTACACAACTTATATTATATTTTAATAACGTATTCACCTATTCACAATAATTATTTTAAATTGCTTTCGTTCCGAGATTAAAATTCCATTAAAAATTTTTTATTACAACTAGTAGTAAAAAAATGCAGCAAAAATTAAAAACAAAAAAAAAACAAAAAAGAAACAGATGATGTGATTGTTAGTAGCGCAGGATACCACTCTTGTTGCAGAATTTATCTGAATTCTCTGTTTTATATTCTCAGATTTATATTAATAATAAATATTGTAATAATATTGAGGATTTAGTGTTCAGTCTGCCGTTATTAATAATAATAAAGATAATTTAAATTTAATTAATGTCATAGCATTATACCAACTATACAGCTCATTTCTGTTTACTGCAACCTAGCTTCTTTACCTCCTCTCTCTCTGGTTTATATTACAAATGTGCACAAAGTTTATGCCGAGTAATTAAACACTTTGTACCCATTAAATTTTATTAGAAATTTCTAGTTATTCCAGCCAACTTTCCATTTATTTTAAAGCTGTTCATTCTTTGCAGTAGAGTTACTCCAACAACGATAGAATAATTTATTCTCTGCTATTAAATTTTATGATAAAAATTTTACAAGATTTTTCTGCTCTACACGGACCAGTTTTTATGTTTATGATCATTAAAGTAACGTGAATAATTATATGTTACATTTATAAACAAGTAGAAAATATTCTTTATGCACTTTTATTTTCATTCGTCTTTTACACATATATTTTTTTTTACAAAAACAGTAAGTGATAAATGAGTAAAATAAAGCTTGTATTGGCTTTAATCCACCCAATAGAATAGTATAAGTTTATTTACAAATAAAATCATAAACAACTGAAAGAAAAAGGTTTCAGGCTCCTGTGCCTATATATACACATTACAAGTTTTCATATTTACACAAATTAAAATAAACATTAATAGATTATATAAGAAAAAAGTAAACTAAAAAAACCTTATTTACACACTAAATTAAAGCAGAATATGCTTAAGCCTCTTATGCTTATTTTTTTTATAATTCAAAGAGCTTAGATTGTAGTTAACAATGTTTGCTATATGAGCATAGGGACTGTTTTCACAAGAGGTGGTGAATTTTTGTGTAAGATTATAAATAAAAGTTAGCAGTAGCAATAAAAGTGCAGCCTGCATATAATCGATAGTTGTCCATCTGCGAAAAGATCCAACCAATCTGAGACATTTGTTTTGGATTCTTTGTAATTTTCCATAATTAGTAGAACAAGTGTTTGACCAGGCAGTAGCCGCATATAATAAAATTGAACGTATGTACAGATAGTATATTAGTTTTTTGTTCAGAAAATTCAGGTTAGATTTCTGCTTAAGAGTGGAAATAGGCTGCACATGACGCCTACAGATTTGTCACATACTGTGAGCGTCAAATGATATTTTGTGAACGTCAGCTTTGAGTCTAACATCAGCCAGAGTCCAAGGAAGGGTATTTCCATTAACTTTGACAAAATGGGTCAGAAGTGGGACAAAATGGGTCCGCAAATAAATAAAATTGCTTCAGTCAGAATTTAGCCTAATTCTCCATATTTTAAAGTAATCGAGGCTTTTTTGAACGAGTATGGGCAAATGGTTGGCTATTGTGTCAACTCGGTGTAGGCAGTATCGTCAGCAATAGACAGCAGTTTGATTTTAATTTAGCTAGGTCATTGATAAAAATATGAACAGTGCTGTCCCCAGGACTGAGCCTTGGGGAATACCAGCTGCAATTGACCTTTCACCTGGAAAAGAACTTCCGAGAACGACACGGAATTTTCTATTAGTTAAATAGCTCTTGACAAAATAAATTAAATATCTGGGGAAACTGTATTGGATTATATTGGAGATAAGGCCATCGTACCAAAAACCATCGAAGGCCTTTCTACAACTATCAAAGCCATCCCTGTATGTTTGTTAAAATTGAAATTGTACTGAATCAAGTCAGCTACTCTACTGACTGTGCAATAGTCGAGTGTTTTCGCCGAAAACCAAACTGACAAGATGACAGTAAACTGTTGCAGTCAAAAATGAGGTGAGCCGATTAAGGAAAAGTTACTGCTGCTACAGAACCCACCAAGAACTCAATTCTTCGGAAAAAAATTCCAAATTCAAATAATAGGCATTTATGTGACATTATTATTAAAGTTTAAAGAAAACCGTTGGAGCTGTTTCAAAAGAAAATCATGGAAAACTGCAAAACAAAAAAGACCTCAATAAAGTTGCATATTACGAGTTTGTATTTTGACCGGAAACTTCGAGTTAGATGCGTTGGTGGTACCCAAATAAAATAACACGTTTATACTTCCTATGATTTTTTTTTAACGTTTTTTGAGATATATTTTTCCAACCACAATCACACACACAGACTATTCGGTCAAAAACTTTTATTTTTCGTGCACAGAAGAACATGCATATCAGAGAAAATGTATTTCCGACAGAAATTTCAATGTTGTAATTTTGAAACGGTCGTAAATACTTTCCTCTAACAGCAGTAAGAGAAAGTACAAATTCAAATTTTAAAGAAAATTTCTCAATTAGAGAAATTTGTAATGAGAAAAATCATGTGAATTATTTGTTCACGATTTATTTTTCCATAAGGAATTCCCACTCCTTTAGAATGTTGGCTAGGATTTAACTGTCGACTCAGAGGGTTTTCTTATTTAATGTTACCAATAACTCATCAACTTCAGATTTTTTTTTTTTTTTTAACATTAGTGACTTCATGCAGTTGAGCTCTCCTTTTATTCAATGACATAACTGCACATCTTTACATATTAATTAAGAGTATTTTCAATTTAAAATCCTACACCAGAGAGCGGTCAAATTTCAAAAACAAAGGTATAAAATTTTGCAGTCACCATGGTGTAATGGACATGGCAAGGTCATAGCAATGTCAAACCTTCACAACACATAACAAAAAGAAAGAATAATTTATAATTAGTGGCCTAGCCGGCCGCTGTCTTCAAGAGAAGGCCGCGGCCAAACAAACAAAACCAAGGGTCAATACTTTACATCGAAGCAAGCAACGATAAGGCTGGCCACTGACCTAAATCACTGTTCACCGAACTAACCAAGGTCGCACAACGTCGCACACTAGGACAGATGTCTTGGTGTAAGTGTTGCTAACACTAATATATAAACTTCGCCCCATTGGAAGAGGGGATGAATATACTTCAGTACGTCTTCAAGGGGATGATTATATTTCAGTACGTCTTCAAGATCATTATACGAGCAGTAGTCCGCGTCCCTATACAGTTTTTATTTATACTTATTTCCTTAGTTGTGCATTTTAGTTCATTTATTTTAATCATTCTAAATTATTAGTTATTTATCTCCTATTTATTTCTAAGTATTTCTTGTTAATTGTACAAATATAGTCTATTTTTATAAATTCAGTGTTAATAATTCGAGCACTAACTTCCAAAAATCTCTAAACTAACTTTCGCCCACTTCAGGACATCTACTACGTACTTCAGGAATCACAATAAACGATTCAACTACATTTGGTGGCAGCGGTGGGATCTGATCATCCGATATATCCGATACGATACACCAGATTCCACTACAATGGAAATCTGTCCAGACAGAGAATGTTCAAACTTTCAAAAAAGCTATTTTCAGATGTATTTTAGGTCTGTATATTTTTCACTACAAAATCACTATTAAAGTTGAAAGTATCTTTAATCTTTTTGCTGCTACATCATTCATTTATTCACACTTTCAATAACCTTATTTTGACTATTATTTCAGCTTTTCATCTGCTATATTTCAAGTAATTCATTGAATCATTGTTTTTTTTACATGAAAGCGGTTTTATTGCAATTGGTTTCATAGAAAAACAGTTCTACATTCTGAGAACCATTCCCTCCTAATCATGATTCTATTATCCATAATATTAATTAATTTTTACTTTCTGTTACTCCTAGTAAGAGGAAGTATTGTAATCGTGTCAAATTTTCGATATCGAGTTTTCACCGGAAATATTCATTTTGAGGTGTTTAGTCCATAAAAGTGGTTTGCAGCAAATGGTCTGTGTGTGTGTGTGTGTGTGTGTGTGTGTGTGTGTATCTGAACAGCATAGCTCAAAAACGAAAAATCGTAGAACGTTAAAACTTGTTATTATGATACCGTATTTAGGTATCACCATGGGATTTGACTGTACGTTATCTGTCAAAATCCCCCAACCGGAAGTACCACTTTACTAGTTGTTTTTTTTACGTTTTTGCGATTTTCTCAAAAATAGCTCCAACAATTTTTTTCAAACATGTTGTATCAACTACATATGCAAAGAGCTACAATTTTTATTTGAAACATTTCTTCGGGAAAATTTATTTAAGGGCACTTCTGGGGGAGGGGTGTGGTTGGTTTTCATCTAAAGTGCTATTTCAGTTTATTAGACAATTCTGTCATCTAAATAATATTAATTAGAATTAAATATGTTGTTGAAATTCCGAGTTTTAAAAAAATCAGATAACCGGAAGTGCGTTTATTTTAACACTTTACTAAATGATTTTTTTTACTTTTTTGCGATTTTCTCAAAAATGGCTTCGACGACTTTCTTGAAACTATTTATATGAACTAAACATGCAATGATCTATATCTTTTATTTAAAATATTTTTCTGGGAAATTTCATTTAAGGGCACTTTTGGAGGAGGGTTGGGGTTATGTTTTTCTCTAAAGTGCTATCATAGTTGATTTTACAATTCTATCATCCAAACAAAATTAATTAGAAATAAATAGTTGGCCAAAATTCCAAGTTCCAAGAAAATTAGTAAACCGGAAGTGCGCTTTTACTGGACAGTTTTTTCAATTTTTCGACGAATATAATTAAATTTGGTACACTAACTATAAAATTTGTCACTTATAATTTTGAGAACTGGAGTAAGAAAAGTTGTGTGAGTGTTTCACACCAGATTTTTTTTTTTTTTATAATGAATCACCTAATGATTTCACCAGCAATACAAGTTTTGAGGTGCCTTCGGTATGAAAGATTTGTGTGTATGTTTGTATGTGTTAACAGAATATCTCCAAAAAAAGAAAAAAAGTAAACATCGCAAGAAGCTCAAACTTAATATTCCGTTTCTGGGATCCTACCACCGCATCAGACTGGAAGTGCTGAAGGTTTCGAGCAAAATTACTGAAATAAACTGCAACTTTACTGATTTCTTTTCTTTTTTTCACTTATTTGCGATTTTTTTTTTAAAAAATGCTCCAACGATTTTCTTTAAACTTGGTATACTACCTTCACAGGCAATAAATTATCACTTTTATTTGAAACATTTTCAGAGGGATATCTTTTTGAGGAGTTCTGAGGGAGCATTAGCATTATGCTTACCTCTACAGAACTACTTCATTTCAGTGTATTTTTTTACCATCTATTATAATAATAATAATAATAATAATAATAATAATATAATCCTTCAATGGCAATATTTAATTGCAAGGGAACATTCGGTATTCTAATTTTATTATAAGAAGTAGATTGAACGTTCTCATTAAGAGAAGCCTGTAATTCAGACAATTTTTTCTTCAGAAATTCATTTTCTCGGCGTAAGGCAGTTGTTTCTTAATCTATTTTCTTAATATCAGTTCTGATATTACATAGATTTACTCTAATTTCATCTTTAAATGTTTGATTACTATCATTTAATTCTTTATTTTTTGAATTAATCTCAGAAATTTGTCTAGTGACATCTTGATATAGAGCAGTAATTCTAAGATAAGTCTACTAACATCAGTACCCCCACTATTTTCACCAGTTCTAATAGTAGACTCCCCCTCCTTGCCCATGTTACTGGTAAGTCTGTGAACTTTAATAATAACTTAATAAGATAATATTTCTTCTTTTCTTTTTTCACTTAAAACTATTTTATAAATTCACTTTTAAT